>SJYC01031193.1:0-20692 GCA_006408675.1 Madoqua kirkii
CATGACCACAGGAAAAACCACAGCCTTGACTAGATGGACCTTAGTCGGCAAAGTAGTCTCTGCTTTTGAATATACTAGGTTGGTCATAACTTTTCTTCTAAGGAGTAAGTATCTTTTAATTTCATGACTGCAATCACCATCTGCAGTGATTTTGGAGCCCCCAAAAATAAAGTCTGACACTGTTTCCACTGTTTCCCCACCCCATCTATTTCCCATGAAGTGATGGGACCAGATGCCATGATCTTCATTTTCTGAATGTTGAACTTTAAGCCAACTTTTTCCACTCTCCTCTTTTACTTTCATCAAGAGGCTTTTTAGTTCCTCTTCGCTTTCTGTGATAAGGGTGGCGTCATCTGCATTATCGAGGTTATTGATATTTAGGTCTGTCCATTTTTTGAGTGGGTTGTTTATATTTTATACATTGTTGTTTATGTTATATTGTTTATGTATTTTATATAACATCACAAGCTGTTTATAAATTTTGGAGACCAGTCCCCTTGTTGGTCACATCATTTGCAAATATTTTCTCCTGATCTGTGGGTCGTCTTTCTGTTTTGTTTATTGTTTCCTTTGCTGTGCAAAAGCTTTTAAATAGGTCTTAAAAGCTTTGTTTATTTTTGTTTTTATTTCCATTATTATGGGAGATGGATTGAAAAAGATATTGCTACAGTTTATGTCAGTGTTCTGCCTTTCTTTTCCTCTAGGAGTTTTGTAGTGTCTGGTCTCACTTTTAGGCCTTTAATTGTAAGGTCTTTCTTTAAAAGAGGATGGAAGTGTTATGAAAATAGGTATACAGAAGGTTTTACTGAACCAGTATACATATGACTGAGAAATAAAGCAATCACCTGTGGTTTTTGTCTTTTATTAGAATCCATGTAATTGGAAGGGAAATGTTTTCTGCAATAACTTTAAAGGTAACTCTAATTTTTTTTAAAAAAGAGATAAAAATTATAGAGTGGGTTTAATGATTTTCTAAAATTATCTATAATGGCATAATAATCTCAACAAGTATCAACTCAAATATCCATTAGAAGAGCAAATATTATCTAAATTATGACACATACATACATGGATACATCATATAGTTTTATTTTAAAAAATATTAGTTTCAAAGTGATTCAACCATTTTGCATTCCCACCAGCAAGGCTTGAGTTCTAGTTGCTTCATATCCTTGTCAGCACTTCCTATTGTCAATTTTTAAAAATTTTAGCCATTCTAGTGGGTGTGTAGTAGTATTTAACTGTAATTTTATTTTGCTTTTCTTTGATGATGATGAGTATTGACCATCTTTTCATGTGCTTACTGACCATTCATATATTTCTTTTGTGAAGTATCTTCAAATCTTTTGCCTCCTTTTTTTTAGTTAGTTTTTTAGTGAGTGATAAGAGATCTTTATATATATAATTCTGGGAACAAGTTCTTTTTCAGTTACCTGCTTGAAAGTATTTTCTTCTACTCTGTGGGTTCCCTTGTCATCTTCTTAACTGTGTTTTTCAAAGAGCAGCAGTTTTTAATTTTAAAGAAAACTTTTATATCAATATTTTATGGTTTATGCTTTTTATGCCCTCTTTTAGAAATCTTTGTCTAACACGAGATCACAAAGATTTTCCTCTAATTTTTCTTTTAGAAACATATTTCAAGTTTAAAATTTCAGTTCCATTTAGATTCATTCTGAGATAATTTCTCTGTATGATATGAGGGGTTTAAGTTTTTTTTCTCATACAGATAACCAGTTGCTATTATTTTGTAAAGTTAAAAACAAAGATCATGGCATCCGGTCCCATCACTTCATGGGAAATAGATGGGGAAACAGTGGAAACAGTGTCAGACTTCATTTTTTGGGGCTCCAAAATCACTGCAGATGGTGACTGCAGCCATGAAATTAGAAAGACGCTTACTCCTTGGAAGAAAAGTTATAACCAACCTAGATAGCATATTCAAAAGCAGAGACATTACTTTGCCGACTAAGGTCCGTCTAGTCAAGGCTATGGTTTTTCCAGTGGTCATGTATGGATGTGAGAGTTGGACTGTGAAGAAGGCTGAGTGCCGAAGAATTGATGCTTTTGAACTGCGGTGTTGGAGAAGACTCCATTGGACTGCAAGGAGATCCAACCAGTCCATTCTGAAGGAGATCAGCCCTGGGATTTCTTTGAGGGAATGATGCTAAAGCTGAAACTCCAGTACTTTGGCCACCTCATGCGAAGACTTGACTCATTGGAAGAGACTCTGATGCTGGGAAGGATTGGGGGCAGGAGGAGAATGGGATGACAGAGGATGAGATGGCTGGATGGCATCACTGACTCGGACGTGAGTCTGAGTGAACTCTGGGAGTTGGTGATGGACAGGGAAGCCTGGCGTGCTGCGATTCATGGAGTCGCTAAGAGTTGGACACGACTGAGCAACTGAACTGAACCCTATTTCATTCCTCAGCATTCAACTAAGAAGACTGAAAACATATCCACACAAAAATTGGTACTGCCGTGTTTATAGTAGGCGTTTTTATCAAGAATTTTAAACAACTCAAATGTCCATCAGTTAGTGAATAGATAAATTGTGGGATAATCATATTATGGAATAGTCTCAGCAATAAAAAGTCATAGGCTACATATGCAACACGAATATTCTCAAAGATGATACAGTACTTGAAAGCAATCAAACACAAAGGCTACATGATGTATTCCACGTATAGATGACAGTCTAATAAAGGCAACGTGATAGTGACAGAGAGCAGATCAATGGCTGCCCTGAGGCTGGGAGTCAGGGTAAGAAATTGACTGGAAATGGGCATGAGAGAACTGTTCAGGGTAAAGAAAATTTTCTGTCATGACTGTGGAGTTGTCTACATTACTGTATGTAATTGCCAAAACTCTGTTTTTAAAATGGGAAAGTGTTATTGTGTGTATATCTTAATAAATCTATGAACAGGAGAAAATGGAAAGGAAGTAAGTGAAATTTTTCAAGAGCAATTCTTCCTGGAGAATTTATATTTTTAGCATTCTGTAATGACCTTCTATAAAAATAACACCTGAGATGCACAATTCATTGTGTGGTATGATCCTGTTATTGTACAGAAGACTTATTTTTTTAAAGTATTTTGTATTGAGGTATAACTGATTAATAATGTTGTGACAGTTTTAGGTGAACAGGAAAGGGATTCAGTCATGCATGTATCCATTCTTATTGCATGCATGCTGAGTGGCTTCAGTTATGTCTGACTTTGCGACCCCATGGCCTATAGCCCACCAGACTCCTCTGTCCATGAGATTCTCCAGGCCAGAATACTGGAGTGGGTTGCCATGTCCTTTTCCAGGGGATCTTCCCAGCACAGGGATTGAACCATTTCTCAAGTCTCCTGCACTGGCAGGCAGGTTCTTTACCATTAATGCCGCCTGGGAGGCCCATAAGGAGAGAAGGTCCTTGCCATAGGAGGGTCAGTCATTGAGAAGTCGCTGATTTTCAAGGGAGAAACAGCCAGCAAGTTTTATAACAGGGTTGTTATATATTCAGCTAAGACCTTGGCTGTGCTTACATACCAGATGCCCCCACTCATCTCTCCCAGATTCTGAATAAAAATCCTAAAACTGCCTTGGTCCATCCTGTAGAGACAGGCTGTGTGCTATACAAAATCAACAAATGAACAACATGGGAAATCACTCCCCCCAAAAAACACTTGCACACAGCTTGAGGAGGACCAGACATGGGGGAATGGGGAGAGAGGTGACTCAAGACAGTGTTGTTTAATTTACAAAAGGACAGAGGCCCAGCTAGCCTCAGTACTGCTGCAGGGCACGAGCTGGCACTTGAGCAACATTTCTTCTGCAGACTTCCTGATGTAGCGGTGGGGTCTCAGCGCAGAGGAACTGCTGTGCAGTCCTACGATTAGGTGGCAATGATTTAGTGAGCCCCTGGGGCTGTGACCTTCCACGTGCTTCTCAGATCGGTTCCCCCAGCCCTTAGGAGATGTGACAAGAAGGTACTGGAATTGGGTATTGTTATTCTTCCATGTTGGCAAAATAGTTTGTTAAGAGTGGGCCTTGTTAAGAAGGTATATTTAAATACAGCTACTTTTCTACTCTCTCTGCTCTGTAAGTGAGGGGGCTTTTTCTCCTGTCTTTACTGTGAACCTGCTAGGGTTCCAGGGGGTAAATCTCATGAAAGCGTGGGAACTGGTGCCCAGTCTCGTCCAACTGAGGCCTCCAGCAAGTTTTTAATTATAGATTAGGTTTTCCTGTCCTGGTACTGGGCTTCCCAGATGGCCCAGTGGTGAAGAATCCGCCTGCTGGTGCAGGAGGCATGGATTCCATTCCTTGTCGGGAAGATCCCTGGAGAAGGAAATGGCAACCCCCTCCAGTAGCCTTGCCTGGAGAATCCCTTGGACAGAGGAGCCTGGCAGGCAGCAGTCCGTGGGGTCACAAAAGAGTTGGACATGACTTAGCAGCTAAAAACCAAAAGCCTGGTACTGGTTACCTGCTGCTGGCCTTCTGCTTCTCCAGTAGGTTGTGATTCTCTGTATCTGCTTGTCTGTCTCTTCAGCTTGAGGGGCAGCAGTTTGCCCTGAACAAACTTCAGTTCTCTGGTGGATCTAAGAAGAGCTGTTGATTTTCAGTTTGCTCAGCTATTTTCTTATTGTGTTAAAGGGATAGCTGACTTCCAGGCTCCTTAAATGCTAGACAAGAAACTGGAAGTCTTAAAACACTTCTCTCTGGGTGGTAACAGTATCAGTGTTTATTTGTTTCTGGTACTGTCTGTACCTTTGGACTCTTTTTACTTTACACATTTTCTACAATGTACATATATTTATTTTATTAGAAAAAAGAAAATGTTCTCAGAAAAAGTTTTAAGTGAATTTAATCCCTGTTGATGTGGAGGAAAATAAGGCAAGTTGTAGAGAATAGTACTGTACTTAAGTAACAAACTGAACATTCAACCCCAGCACAGCTTACTATCTATATTAACATGACTTTACAATTCCATTGTTATCATTAGCATAATTTAAGTTTTCGAGGAGAACCTTGCCCTGGCAAATAATTATTGTCTATTACATGAGCTTCCTATAAGACACGTCAGCTTTTTAGGAGAAAGCAACATAATAAATGGATAGTTATGCCCTAAGACTCTTAGATTCCCCCCTCAAAATCCTTACCTTACTCCTTCCACAGTCCTAAACTGCATATCACAGTTTTTACCCAGTCTTAACCAAAATCAGATTTCAAGAAAATCCAACCTTGACTTTCCTTTTCAAACTACCAAAGCTCAATCAAGGCAGTGGGTTCCCTTACCACAGTAAGCAGTAAGTTCCACTTCATCTTATTACTAGGTTACATTGGTGATAGCTGGGGAACAGGCATTAGACAGGGTATGTTTCTATGTGTGTGTGTGTTTTAATGTGAATAAGAACAGGCAGAAGTAATCACATCAAGCTGTTAAAGCAGACTGCCGGGCAGGGGTGAATTCCAAATTAATTTTCTTTGTATTTCACTGGTTGTGGTGGACATATGTCCATTTTTTCATCTTGGAGGAGAAAATTAAAGGTTTTACAAGACAATTTAAAATGCATATTTTTCGGGTGGGGCACTATGAGTCCAGTCTCTTTAAGGTTTATAATCTCACAGTGAGCATTGCTTCACAGCAGTTCTTGAGTTCACAAAGAGGTCTCTGTTGAATGGATGAATAACAAAGTCTTACTGTACAGCACGGGGAACTTTATTCAAAATCCTATGATAAACCATAATGGAAAATTTGAAAGAGTGTGTATATATATGTATGAATCAGTTTGATGTACAGTAGAAACTAACACAACACTGGAGATCAACTACACTTCAATAAAATATGCTTTGAAAAATGACAGAGGCCTCTTTCTAGTATATATATTTAAAAAAAAAAGAAACCAGTGTTTATAAATAGGAATGCCAGTTTTCCCATAGTCTTGACTTAGTTGTCTTGCTTTCTTCAACTTGGAAAACCCCTTTGGAGAATTCTTACTGAAAATGATGCAGAATGCAGATACTTTCTTGCATAAAGGGCTTAGTCACTAGGAACATGTCACTTCCACCCTCTGTTAATAAGCTCCATGCCCTAAACCACACCAGCGATGAGTAGAGCTCATAGATCCAGCAGTTCTAGACATATCGTAACTGCTGGACATAGATCCAGCAGTTTTAGACGTATCGGTCGTCGTTTCTTGCCCTGTGCTGCCTCGTTTTTGATGACCTCTCCCCAAGTATAACAGAGACTGAAGCCCTGCGATTCATATACTGTATGACAGAATGGGTGAATAAGGACAGAAATGTTACTGTATCTGGTTTGATGTGGCTCTTATTTAGCAAATTTTAAGAAGAGGAATAGACTTGGCCATTCCTCCAGCGTATCTGTAGAGTGAGATTGACTCTTACTATAATATTCTCATGGGAACTACATTTAGTCATAAGGGGAGACTATGTCTCCAGCTTTCTGCTAAGAAGACCAAAAACATTTAAAGCGGACTGCCGGGTAGGGGTGAATTCCAAATTAATTTTCTTTGTATTTCACTGGTTGTGGTGGACATATGTCCATTTTTTCATCTTGGAGGAGAAAATTAAAGGTTTTACAAGACAATTTAAAATGCATATTTTTCGGGTGGGGCACTATGAGTCCAGTCTCTTTAAGGTTTATAATCTCACAGTGAGCATTGCTTCACAGCAGTTCTTGAGTTCACAAAGAGGTCTCTGTTGAATGGATGAATAACAAAGTCCTACTGTACAGCACGGGGAACTTTATTCAAAATCCTATGATAAACCATAATGGAAAATTTGAAAGAGTGTGTATATATATGTATGAATCAGTTTGATGTACAGTAGAAACTAACACAACACTGGAGATCAACTACACTTCAATAAAATATGCTTTGAAAAATGACAGAGGCCTCTTTCTAGTATATATATTTAAAAAAAAAAGAAACCAGTGTTTATAAATAGGAATGCCAGTTTTCCCATAGTCTTGACTTAGTTGTCTTGCTTTCTTCAACTTGGAAAACCCCTTTGGAGAATTCTTACTGAAAATGATGCAGAATGCAGATACTTTCTTGCATAAAGGGCTTAGTCACTAGGAACATGTCACTTCCACCCTCTGTTAATAAGCTCCATGCCCTAAACCACACCAGCGATGAGTAGAGCTCATAGATCCAGCAGTTCTAGACATATCGTAACTGCTGGACATAGATCCAGCAGTTTTAGACGTATCGGTCGTCGTTTCTTGCCCTGTGCTGCCTCGTTTTTGATGACCTCTCCCCAAGTATAACAGAGACTGAAGCCCTGCGATTCATATACTGTATGACAGAATGGGTGAATAAGGACAGAAATGTTACTGTATCTGGTTTGATGTGGCTCTTATTTAGCAAATTTTAAGAAGAGGAATAGACTTGGCCATTCCTCCAGCGTATCTGTAGAGTGAGATTGACTCTACTATAATATTCTCATGGGAACTACATTTAGTCATAAGGGGAGACTATGTCTCCAGCTTTCTGCTAAGAAGACCAAAAACATTTCCCCCAGGTATTATAGTTGATCAGTCTCAATGAGGTTCAAGTTAGGCACAATTGAAGCTTCCTTCCTGGTAGCCTATATGACAGAAAAGCTGTGTCAGAAAGAGGAAAATATTCAGACTTTTCAGTTATTTCCATTTATATTGGTTTTACCAGAGTGATGATTGTGTGATGGATGTATACGCCTGTACCAGTGATCTAAATCAGGATCAGGACCACTGTGGCCTCATACTGTTCCCCAGCAATGAAATAATGCACATTAAGAATCTGACAGCTTTAGCAGTGCTCCTTGGATTTTAGCATGATCAGAATCAACTGGAGGGCCCTAGTACTATCCAAGTCAGCGGAATCTCAGGGGCCTTTAGGATCCAGTGGCAGCTGGGTGTAAAGGACAAGGTATTAACCCTTGTGGAGTGGCTTGTCACCAAGAGAAAGAACCAGGGTAGTAGAGGAGCCAAGCCAAGAAAACCAGATCTTAGAGGAAAGTTCCATTCTCAGTCATGGAAACCAGACACCTAAGCCAGGACTCATTTGTAAGCCTGGTAATATCAGCAGCTGCCAAACAAAGGGGTACCTGGAGCTTATCAATAAGATCAGTTTCAGGCTTCACTCACTGGGGAGGCAGGGGAGCTGAAAGGAAGATGGGTTTTGGAGGCAAACATCTTAACTTTCAAATTATGCTTTGGGGCACTGGCCATAGCTATTTAGTCTCTCCTTTGCATCATCCTTATTTATAGAAAGGGAATAAGAACTATGCCTTCTTCCCAGGGTTCTTGTAATTAAATAATTCTAGTAAAAGATCAAGTACATTGCCTGATACTCTTAGCTTCCTTCCCCTGTTCCTGGAAAACTGTTGCTTTTGGAAAGAATGAAGTCTACCCTTGGGCTCAGCTACTGGAAACAGACAAGGTGGATGCTGTGACCAGGTTAAAAATAGGCGGTGTGCAGATGCCTCTTAGTCACGCATGATCACGTTCCCTGCCAGCTCACTAGTGTTCTAGGAGCCACCTTCTGCCTTTCCTTTCTACTCTAGCCAGGGAGAACAACACAGCAAGACAGCAGGAGAGAGAGCAGAGAACATCCTTCACCCATAGCCGTCCTAAACCATAAAGACAATGGTTTGGATGGCTTGAGAACAGCAGTGCCTTTAAACTAATAGCAAATCATCTCAATAAGAAAAACTAATGTGGTTTATTCTTTCCTGGGAGTCTACAGTCCTACTGTGGTCAGCAAACTAAACATGCCAAGAAGGGAAACCAACACATTCTGCAGGGCTTAGACTAACTGCATATTCAGACCTGAGTGGACATTTAGAAAGACAGGAATTTCACGGGAGGATTGCATTTTGTGTGGGTCAAATTTCCTTCAAGATTCAAAGAAAGATGCATTGGCAGTTCCTCATATTATGAAAGTAAGAATCCCATAGTTGTCCGTAGACATTTCTAAGAAATGACGTTTCCACCAACTAATGCATTAGAGACAAGCGAAAATGCTTCCATTCTGGTCCTTGTCACTGGTTAAGAATCAAGTGGGTGGGGGTGGGGTGGGATAGATTAGTCATTAATGAATCTTAGTAGAAAGGTATACGGGGTGTTCACTGAACCAGTCTTTCAAAATGAGCCCTTTTCAGATCTTTCTAAATTGATATGAATATAGATTTATTAAATACTAAGGTATAAATCTATATTACCATAGACAGGCACACTTCATTTTACTGCACTTTGCCTTCCTGTGCTTTGTAGATACTGTGATTTTCGCCAGTTGAAGGTCTGTGGGAACCCCCACCTCCAACAAGTCTGTTAGTCCTACTTTCCAGTAGCATTTGCTCCCTTCGTGCTTCTGGGTCACGTTTCAGTGGTTTTGATGCTTTCTCATTGTTATCCTTGTGGTGGTGATCTGTGATCTGATTACTACTACCATGACTCGCTGAAGCCTCAGATGATGGTTAGAAGGTATGTATGTTTTTTTTAGACATAACACTATTGCACACTTAATGCTATTATACACTTAAGACTACAGTATAGCGCAAACTGAACTTTACTTGCACTGGGAAGCCAGAAACTCGAGGGACTCACTCTATTGTGCTGTTCACTGTGTTGATCTGGAACTGGACCTGCAGTATCTCTCAGGTGTACCTGTGGATTTTCTGGTAAGTAAACAGAAGTTAAACCACTAGAAAAGGTTGAGCAGGGGCTTAGTGTGACCCAGTCCATGGCATCATCAGTCCTGTTATGTAAGTTTAAAGCCACGAAAGCAATAAACTCCACTCCCCTGCAACACACCTGGTTCATTCTAGGGGATACTCTCAGTCTGGAAGAATTTTTTTTCTTTTCCTACCATGTGCACTGTAGAAAGAGCTTGCCCGGCCCTCTGCAGGAGACTTTTACTCAGGCACCAGGGTTTTAATCTCCCAGAACTCAAAAACCAGAGGCAGTGTTTGTTGAGCTCAGTTATATCTTTATTAGGAAAGCACCAACACCACATTCTTGGAAATTACTGGAATTTTATTTGCCTCAGGCTTATGACTTGCAACCAAAGACATTGTGCAAAGAAAGCAAAGATTAAGTACACTTTAGGGAAAAGGAGACGATACACGTTGGTAACATAGGAGATAAGATTGACAAAAGAAGCCATCCATTACACTATATAGATTGCAATATTCAATAGCGATTTCAACAAAACTTTTTTAAAATCAAGAGCGAAAAAATTAAGCAATGTTTACAGTAGACATAAATCTTATACAATTCAAAAAGCATTTTTTTTTTCAGATCTTAGAGCATAAAATGGAAAAATGTCTATGTAGGTGAAGTCTAACTACTGTACATTTATCACCTATTAAAGTTGCTTATATGTACCACAGTGTAAAAAAAAAAATACCAAACAAATAAAAACCTTGAAAATTGCCTGATGAAAAATAAAATAACCAGTGGCTTTTAATGGCTTCTCCTGGTTATCAGTGCTACAAAAAGACAAAAAATCTTCTCATTGAACAGGTGATAAAACCAGGCACAATCAAACTGTTACCAAATTAGACCCACCCATAGAAATATACCATCCACCCACATTTTTTCCATCAAAAGCTTGTTTGTTTTAATCTTTGAGGCCCATTTGGTCACAATATGTTACAAAGGTTTGTGTATGCGTGTGTGTTTTTTTACACCATGATATCATATGTTTGTCTGGCACTATTCTAAAGCTAGTTTATAGATGATAATGATATAGAAACGACCCAGTGCCCATAAGAGAAATGAACTCACTGGGTAGAGACGAGAGAGGGGAAGAAGGAGTTCAGTTCTACCAAGAAAAAAATGTCCGTAGTGATCACTCATCATCAGTCCCACTGGCTTCCGACTGTTCCTAAAAGTAAATGTAGGACAGAAAGACAATAAGCCATCGAGAGGCAGTGTGGGAAAGAAATGACATTGTGGAGACAGTTAACCCTGCTAGTAAAGACGCAGCAACAGTCTCTGTGCTGGAAAGGGGGGCTCCTACTTGGAAACCCCAAAGCAGCACCGGCCATCTGTGCCAGCGCTGCGTTCTCTTGCAGGTGGGTATGAAATGCTCACGGCTTATGATTTCTTTATGGCTGTGCGGGATCTCTGTTGCTGTGCGAGGGCTTTCTCTACTTGCGGCTCTAGAGCGCAGGCTGAGCAGTTGTGGCAGGTGGGCTTACCTGCACCATGGCATGTAGAATCCTCCCGGAGCAGGGACTGGACCTGTGTCTCCTGCATTGGCAGGTAGATTCAAAACCACTGGACCACCGGGGAAGTTCATGGCTAATGATTTCTATTTTGAGCACTATTTTTAGAAAATCCATGGGATTCCCAGGTGGTGCAGTGGTAAAGAATCCACCTACCAATGCGAGAGATACGGGTTCAATCACTGGGTCAGGATGATCTCTTGGAGGAGGAAGTAGCAACCCGCTGCAGTATTCTTGCCTGGAAAAATCCCATGGAGAGCAGGCTACAGTCCATGGGGTTGCAAAGAGTCGGACATGACTGAGCATGACATATTACAAGGGAGAATAAAGTACTGTGCATTTGATTTTAGGATTTTAAATGTATTTGAAAATGCTTGTGTCGAGGGTTCAGGCTGGGTGGGATGGGATAAGAATGCTAAACTTTTCTCAACAGACCTCAATGGCAAACATGTTGAAGGAAAATCAAACTAGCATACATTTGAACATGGAAATCAACTTTCCAGAAAGCAGAAGAAGGGGATTGGTGGTAGGGAACTTGGAAGTCCTTTGGAAAGTGAATGAAATGGAGGGGTCTTCAGAAGACACTGTATTAGAAGCTACCTCGGCTGCCCACAGAATCAAGGACAGCGCCCCAGACCAAGCTATGCTCTTTGGGTCTGAAATCAGCCTCTGCTGTTTACTTACATGACCTGCAGCAAAACACACATAAGTAAGCACTGATTTCTTTAGTAAGGGGAGAGTGACATCTATTTTAGGATTATTATAAGCATTAAGTATGGTACCATATGAGAAGGCCCTTATGTCAGGACCTGGCTCCATCAATGCACCCTGAATTTTTCAAATTTAAAAAATAACACCTCTAGGTATGTAAAATTCATCTGAGTTCTTTGTATGGGACCTGAAGTAGCAACTCAGATCCAAAACTCTGACATCCTATCACTTTTTCTCAGCCTCTCATATAATGGTTATTTCCTCTGTATACCACTATATACTAGGTATGCTGGGTGGTACGGCTATAAAATATTAACCAGCCATGCAGAAAACTCTATTTGTAAGTAGGCACTGGGAAGATAAAGGGAAAGAGGGAACTTGATTTAGCAGTTTTTCATTTTTGAAGGCTATTAAAAAGACAATAAACAAAGCCCCAAATTCTTTGTTATAAATCACGCAGCTCAGTTCACACTCTTCAATAATGAAATCTCACCAAATCTTTACATTTTCATTTCTGAGTAATAAAGCATAGAGGGTGGAAGGGGCATGGGTGTACAAGAGGGAACCAGAAGTGGGGAGGGCTTCTCAACTTCAGCAAAGACAGCCATACTTACATTTCATCCTGCTCTTCATCACTGTCAAAATCGCTCACCACAGGTTTGGCTTTTCCTCGGTTTGGCCTTTTCTTGCCTTTACCTTTGTCCCGGCCTTTCTCATCCTTTTTATTGAGCTTGATTTTCACCTTAACAGATTTCGCTACAATAAAATCAAACAGGCAGCAATGAGGAATCACAGGGGAATCTTCTTACAAGCAGTAAAATGATCCCAGCCTAATGATGACAAAGCCAACATCCCAGAGTGCCCAGAATGTCCTTGATTCATGCCTGTTCTCCAGTGGCTGATCCAATTATAGTTAGCACCCTTTCACTTGCAAATGTGTCTTGGTTTTGCATGATAAGTTACATAGTCACTCTAAACAGGCAACTAGACAGAATGGGGTCCCAGAGGGAAGCTGGGCTGGGTAATTTTCCAGGTCTCTTGATGGCTGGACTGGGATCTTCTTAATAGCCAGGATAGTGGAAGCTGCCTTACTGACCATATGGAGGGGTATGGGCATTTTTTAAAAGATAACTTTGACATTAAAAAGTATACGTGTAAAAGGGTTTAAAAAAAAAACACAGTGATTTTACTGTTTAAATAACTCCAGTTGACTTAAAAAGTTAACAGCACAGCAAGGTACAAAATGGAAAATAAAAACAAATGAATTTGAAAGCTTTTTTCCCTCTTCTCTAGTCTCTCTTCCTACTGTCTTCTTTCTGGTGGTTATTTCCAGAAAAAGTAGTAGACATCCCTGTTTGCACATATACTCATCCCTGTGTGTGTATGAATCTCTATAGATAGATGATATAAAATTCCAAATAATTCTGTATACAGAGAATATAAACAATACAAGTATAAACACATACAGAAAGATGGCACCCATTTCCACTTTCACAGGACTGTTCTGAGGAGAGAAATAAAAACATTTGGAAGAAAGAGGTCAAAGTGTTATACCACAATTACAGGTGTACATCCCAAAGTACACAAAAAATCTGTCCCCCACATTGTTCTGGGACAGGCGTCCCTAGAATAGCATTTTCGGAATGGATGGTGAGGTGACTGAGAATGAATGTCTCTCATTCAAACTCGTTTTGTTGGAATATCATGTCTGGTGGGTCTCAAGGCACCTAGAAATAGGTAATTGTCATGGAGGCAATCAGCTCTGGAAGGAATCTCAGAGATGAGAACTCTTCAGACTTCTGTGAAGGAGGAGGGACCCACTGAACATTTCCAGAGATTAAGTCTTCCGTGGAAGCGTAGGCTGACAAAAAACATGAGAGAGAGCTGTTCTGAAGTGTAGGGACAACATACGCCCGCCCTCCCTCCCTCCCAAATAGGGCAGAAGCTGGCAAATCCTAGTGCACAAAACAGTATTTCTAGTCCAGACTTCTTCCATCTACCATACCCACGTCTGCTGCTCAATGAGCTAAAAGGCAGGGCCATGTTGCTTTGGGTAGAGTGATTTAGGACAAGAAGAGACTGGGGATGAGAAGATCTACCTGGTAATGGAAATGTGTATAAGATGTGAAGGCCTGTAAACTTAAAGAATAGGAGTTTGGAAAGAAACTACCTTTACCTACACAGGTGTAGTTCTTCCTGACGCAGGAGTACAGGAAATCCATGGAAGGCAGGAAAAGGCAGAAGACTGGCAGTCAAGGCGAGAAAGGACATGCTCAAGCACACGATCTAAATACTCACGGGAGCGGTGGGCACTGGAAAGCCATCAGGCTCGTGAGTCAGTGGACTGTGTTCCTCCGCAAAACCCCCCTGAAAGGCTGCCTTGGGCAACTAGGCTAATAAACTGGCCCTTTAAACAGCATTCTAAGGCTCTACATCACCGCCACACAGACCTGTGACAAGTTCTAACTAACCAGGGTGGAAGGCAGAATAATGATGCCTCCCAGACATTTGTCCCTGTCCTAATCCTCAGACCCTGTCAATACATTTACTTTGCACCGCAACAGGGAGCATACCAGAATCCCCTGGGATGGGGAGATTATCCTCGATGAACCAGGTAGGCTCAGTCTAATCTCAGGTCCTTCAAAGTGGAAGAAGAGAAGCTCTGGTTCAAGATGATGACACGGGAAGAAGCTGAACTTGCCTCCTCCCAAAGACACCCCGTAAACTACAAATGGGACAACTGCCTCTGAAAAAGATGCAGAAACTAGCTGAGTGACACTTCCACATTGGGCAAGTGAGGAAAAACCCACACTGAAGCAAGTAAGAGGAGCAGAGAGGAGGCTGAGACATAATCTCACAGCAAACCCTATCCCTGGTGCAGTGACCCACAGCAGGGTCCACATCCAGGGACTCCTAAATAAGGGAAAACCCAAAGAGACGCACACTGAGACATACCGTAATTAAAATGTCAAAACTTAAAAAGACTTAACAGCAGCAAAAATAACTTAGGCACAAGGGAACCCCCAAGAAGACTAGCAGTAGATTAAGCAGAACTGGGTAATAATCTACATGGGGAAAGAATCTGAAAAAGAATGGACACATGTATGTGGATAACTCACTCACTTTTCTGTGCCCCTGAATCTAGCACAGCACTGCAAGTCAGCTATACTGCAATATGAAGTAAAATGTTTTTAAAAAGGACATTTGTGATAACACAGATGCACCACGAGGGCATTATGCTAAATGAAATAAATCAGAGAGCAAAAGATACTGTACAATTTCACTTAGATGTGAGATTAAAACTAAACAGATATGGTGGTCGCAGAAGTGGGCTGGGAAATGGGTGAAGGGAATCAAAAGGTATACATCTCCAGTTATAAGTAAGTCATGGGGTTTAAGGTAACCGGGGTGAGTATAGTGAATATTGTATTGCATATTTGAAAGGTGCTAAGAGTAAATCTTCAAAGTTCCTGTCACGAAAAAAAAATTTTTTTTTCTAACTATGTGGTGATGGATGTCAAGGAGATTCACTGTGATCATTTCAAAATATACACAAATATGGCATCATTATGCTGTATATTTGAACCTAATACATCAGTTATACCTCAACAACAAAAAGAACGTGGATGAAGAGGAGGCAGAAGAGATGCAACATGAGAAGGAGACACAAGGAAATGGATTCTCCCTGGAACCCCCAGAAAGGAACGCAGGCTGCTAACATCTTGATTTTGGCCCAGAGAGACCCAAGCAAACGTGTGACCTACAGAACTGTGAGACAGTAGATGTAAGTTGTACTGAGGCACGAAGTTTGCGGTCATTTGTTAGAGTTGCCATAGAAAGTTAATACGCTAAGTCTCAGGAGAGGTTAGGGGAAAAGTCAACGGATAGCTGGGCTACGAAGGGAGCTATTTGAAAACAGATTAGCAATCTGGCTCTAAAATACGGAAATGTTTAGCTAGAATCAACTATGCAGACTTAATCATCAAATGCTAGGATATAAAAACTAGGGAGTAACCGGATGAAAAAGGTTAAACTAATACTTAAAAGGCAGAATCACTAAAGAGAATAATCCTGAGAGCAGATGCGGGTGTGGGGAAACACTTAAGAACTCTGCTGACAAAGATGTCAGCTCCATTCTCTGTGGCAATATGTAGGCATCAGATGTGTTTTTTAAATGTGTGCAATGATCTATGGGTAAGATGTTCAGACAGCATTATCTAGAGTGAGATTACTCTCTGTTGGTACATTCATTAATGGATGTTCGTATGCATGGCTGTATAAAAACCTCTTTGCTCTGGGAAAATGTTTCTAATAGAAAAATCATGCTACAAAACAGTGATACTTCTATAAATAAAATATTTATCTGTAGAAAAAAACTGGAAGTCAGTTGGAGTTAAATATATATTGGGTGATGGAATTTTACAAATTTTCTTTTCTTAAAAATATTTTCCAAGTTGTTTGTACTAAGCATATATCTAATAAAAAAAATTTTAAGCATACTTATATTGTTTTCTCTGGAAGACTATAATTACTTTGAGAGGAAGTATGGGGTGAAAACATAATTAGGTAAGAAGAAATTTTAGGTGTTTTCAAGGCAGCCTTAACCTTTGAAATAATATAGTTACCCATCAAGGCTGGGACTAAATTAAGACTAGGGAGATTCTTGCCTTGGGTGAAAAACTTGACTCCAAAATTGAGTAACCAAGGTAAATACCAGTTGATGCAATGTTTTAAAAGCTCAAAATTCATGGCCACCCCCCCCCCCGATGAATAAAATATCAAAACTTAAAAGACAGGATCAGTATCTGATCCACGAAGGACAAAATACACCACAGTCTGAGAGTCAAGGCGGTGATTCTCAAAGTGCGCTGCTGGATGCACCCCTGACTCTCAGATCCCACCGCAGGCAACCGAATCAGAAACCCAGCGGTGGAGCCCAGCGGTCACCAAGTTTAGAGAACTACCATGCTGGCTAACAGCAAGCTGGTATGAACAGCCACACTGGTAGAAAATGTCTATTACACTGATTTCCAAAGGCAACATTTAGTGTGTGCTGGGAGCCTGGCCACGTGCTACGCTCTTGTGTGGTTGGAGGCGTATCTAGAACCTCAGTTTTACATAGGAGGAAACGGAGCTCCAGCAAGGTTAAGTCCACTGCCAGGGTTGCCCAGGAAGGGCACAGAAGACCAAGGCCTAAATTCAGATCTGCCTTGTGAGCATCTGGAGAAACAACGCAGGTGGCCAGAGCCCAAAGACGTGGAGAAACCACGTGGACTCACCCTCTGACTCTGACTCTTCCTCATCTTCCTCTTCCTCCTCTTCATTGCTTTCGTCCTCACTCTCTTCCTCTTTGGCAATTTTCTGCCGAGCGCTCTTAAACACTGACTGTAAGACAATGGAGTCTTCATAGATCTAAAGGGTCAAAATAGCAACTGTTAAAAACGCCAATCTGAGGGCCTGAGGTTCACAAATGCAGTGTGCTCTTTTCTTCCCTGTGCCCACACCTCCGACACCCAACAGGAAAACACCAAACTCAGATCTACAGAGATAGTCTTATTGGAAAAGTCCGCATACAGCTGAATTAATTTCAGCATCTGTGTGTGTGCGCACATGCTTGAGAGGGAAGGGTGGGCTTCAATAATATGTCCTTTCATTTTTGACAGCAAGACTAGTGTTTAAAAATGTTATCTCTTAAGAGATCAAATTTGTGGTTACCAGAGGCGGGGGTAGGGGGAGATAGAATTGGATGAAGGTAGTCAAAAGATTGGAGAAAGCAATGGCACCCCACTCCAGTAGTCTTGCCTGGAGAATCCCATGGATGGAGGAGCCTGGTAAGCTGCAGTCCATGGGGTCGCCAAGAGTCAGACACAACTGAGCGACTTCATTTTCACTTTTCCCTTTCATGCATTGGAGAAGGAAATGGCAACCCACTCCAGTGTTCTTGCCCGGAGGATCCCAGGGATGAGGGACCCTGGTGGGCTGCCATCTATGGGGTCGCACAGAGTCGGACATGACTGAAGCAACTTAGCAGCAGCAGTCAAAAGATACAAACATCCAGTTATAAGACAAATAGTTACAGGGATGTAAGGTACAATATGGTAAATATAATCAATACTGCTGTACATTTTATATAAATGTTGTTAAGAGAGTAAATCTAAGTTCTCATTACAAGGAAAAATATTTTTTTTCTATTTCTTTGACTTTATATGAGATGACGGATATTCACTAAACTTACTGTGGCAATCATTTCATGATTTATGTAAGTAAAATTATACTGTACATGGTACACTTAGGTAAAACAGTGCCTTAGGTCACTAAAATCTCAATAAATCTAGAAAGAAAAAATAAACTATATTTCTTAAATTGTTCCATCAAATACTGTGGTATAGCAACATTTTTTTAAAGGTGCAATTCTCCTAACAAAAATGGAAAGCCGTTATTTATTACTGACTTTGTCTGTGCCAGCCAACAGTATTGCAATAAATGCTTTATTTCCAGTGTATGCACATATGTGAGTATAGCCCTGTGTGGTTGCTGAAAAAACTCTAAAGTTCAAAAATGGCCCTTTTCCTCAGAAAACAGAAAACAGAAGTACCATATTATCCAGCAAGCCCAATCCAGATATATACCCAAAGGAATTGAAAGCAGGGTCCCGAAGAAATGCGTACACACCCATGTTTACAATAGCACTATTCACAGTAGCCGAGAGGTAGAAGCACACCAAGTTTTCATCCACAGAGGTATGGATAGACAAAATGAGGTCTATCCATATGGTGGAATATTATTCAGCCTTAAAAAGGAAAGAAATCCTGTTACATGCTATACCACGTGGATGAACTTTGAGGACACTTTGCTAGGTGAAATAAGCCACTCACAGACCGACAAATACTATGTGATTCCCTTATGAGCTGTCTAGAATAGTCAGATTCATAGAAGGTAGAACAGTGTTTGGTGGAAAGATTACAGAATTTCACTTTTACAAGGTGAAAAAGTTCTGGAGGCTATTGCACAACAATGAAAATACCCTTCATGCTGCTGAGCTGTACACTTAAAAATGGTAAAGAAGACACACTGGGATGGGGCCACTGGGGCAGAATTTCGCCAGAGACACTACAGTTGAGCTGGATCTTAAAGGTGAGGATGATCCTATCAGGGGTCAGAAAGAGGGGTTTTTAGGAAAGGTGAGCAAAGGAAAAGGTGGGGAGGTAAGAATCACAAAGATGTGTTGGGATGGGGCCATCATCAATTTCCTGGTTATGACATGGAATGCAAGATGTTACTATCAAGGCACTCTATATTCTTTCCTACCACTGCATGTGTATCTGGGGAAGTGGGTGCAATTATTGGACTATGAACTGTTTAGGTTGAGGAACAGCAGGAGATAAGGCCAAAGAGTGAGGCCATAACCTCAGAAAGCAAACTATGGCGATTAAATTCATTCTATATTTTAATAGTATGTGGAGAAGCTCAAAGCTTGGTGGGAAATAGATGGACAGAATAAGAAGGTGCTTAGAGAAAGATAAACCAACATCCAGGTGGGCCTGGGAGGAAAGCTAACCGAGAGGCCATTTATCACCCCAGGTCAGGGGTGAGGCAGTGTGGCAAACTGGGGGAGGTGGGTCAGCATAAATATCACAATGTAGCCATAGTCCTGTAAAGAACCTCCAGTCTACCCACAAACCTTAAGTGGTCATTCACAAAACCCTTCCATATCGACTCTTGGACTTAACTGTGTCCTAGTTTTCACCTTAAATTTCTTTGAAGAAGGCTTGCTTTCAAGACCTATTGTTTTGGTCAAAATAACACTAATATTAAGTCCCATTAACTGGAAAGATATATTGTCTGTTCAAGGCACATTCTGAGGAGGCCCACATTCTCCATTTTAGTGGCTAGAACTGACATGAAGATTAAAAAGCCCGATCAGGAAAGAGGCCTAAGGACTTTGATGGTGGTTTAACACTGCCTTGGTTGGCAGACACGCTGGCCTGCCTTCATGTTCTTCCTGCTTCCTGAGTATGAGAGCTAGATGGGGAAAGGAGAGTTCCTACAAAAGGTGAGTGGAATTGAGGTGCAATTAAAGCGAGAGTGTCCTCCACCTACTTATTTTAATAGAATCACTTACTTACAGATTCTTATACCCACTAACTGCAGAGAAAGAAAGTAAAGAGAATTGCAGCTGACCTGATAAAAAGCATTTTTGTAACAATTAGAGGTGATGGTTGTTTTTGCTATATAATTTTTGTTCTAAAACAAAATAGCAGTTTCAGCTCCCGAGGCAAAGTTACAATCAGAAAACTCAAGGTAAATATAACCAAATACACCATTTCTATAAAAGCAAAGATTGTACCTCTAGCTTTTAGGCATTACATTAAGTTATTAACTTAAATTCCTCCTCTGGTTAAAAGCCAGGCCTTAAAAGGGAAGCACAAGTAGGAACTAGCATGGATATGGTACAGAGGAGCTGGCATTAATTTAAAAATGCCAAAGCCTCGGTTGACTTACACAGTAAGTAGCATGGAAAGATAGGCTTTTATTTTTCCTTTTCTCCTGCCAGGATAGGAGCGGTGGTAGCAAATGAAAATATTTTACTGACAACAACACAGGCATGTTTAAGGGTAAACATGTCTCACCTGGGATCCCTCCAAGTTGAATGTCTGAGCATTGTGACACAGGAGCATGACGTCTTTCTCCAGGTCACCCAGGCTCCGGTACTTATGATTACGAATTCTTTCCTGATGGAAATTGTGGATAAAACAAAGAC
>SJYC01031194.1:0-59854 GCA_006408675.1 Madoqua kirkii
GCGGCACAGGGGTGGGGGAGGGTGGAGGTAGAAATACAACAATCAGTACTTGGTTAACAAAGCCTGATCTTCCCTTTGTCTTCCCAGGAGACAGTCCTGCCAGAAAGGTGGGGCTACATAACTCCAGGGGGCGCCATCCACAGAGACCACCCTTCTCACAAGGGGCAGTGAGGAGCCTATGGCGGGAAGCTGTAAGGGCACTGGGATCATGGGAGCAATCTGAGACTTCTTAAATAAAATGCAGTGTAATCAATATGAGCTCTCAAATAACATACATGTAAAGGCACAAGAACATCCTGAACTTTCTAGTGTCAAACCCTGGTGCGTGGCAGTGACAGCAAGACGGGTCACCACTGTCGAGTCCTAATAACTGATTTTTTCAACCTATTTACATTTCTATTTTATTTAAGAAATAAAAGTTTGTAAACAAAAGATGTACCTTTATTTTTTTGAAATCCACCGGTTTCCTAATTAATTCATAATATTCTGGTAATTCTTTTCTTGAAGGTAACTGAATGAAGACTTCACTGAGCTGTCGCCCTGAACTGTAGGGTGGGGGAGACACACAGAACCATAACAGATCACACACTACTGAGACAAACCTATATTCTCTTTCAGAAAATGTCAAGAAAGCGAATGGCATCCCATGCATAGAAACATGGGGCTCTTCAGACCAAAGAAAATCCTACAGCTAATGCTATGAGAGATTCATGTCCCTGGTGCTAACTTCAAAATCACATGAAAACACCAGTAGGTCTCCACTTCTATCATATATGTATGGGAAATCCACAGAGTGAATTTCTTCAGTTTGATATAAATATTTAAAATATCCCATTCCACCCAAAATTCCATTTCTAAATGAGTAATAATTGGTTATTAAAATAAATAAATACACTGACTTTCTTTGCATACCCCTTTGTTTTTATATTCACTGTATATTCAGAAAATAGTGTGTTAGAACATCCTCTGGAAATTCAAATGAAAAGCTTTTGTGTGTACTACGGCTGTCTAATCTTGGCAGTCTTATTCCTTTGAGAGCATTTTTACACACTGAACCACACGTACCTTTATTATTATTTCCGGAGGAACCCCTTCATCTTGCCTAACTCCATTTTGTGTGTATGAAGTAGTTTGTGCAGAAAAGAACAAACATATTTAGCAAGTGTGGCTGCCTCATGCGCCTGGGATCCGTGCTGCACCCTCCCCCCAGCCCACCCCAGTTCATGGTAGCTTTATTTGAAAGCACATTTAATAGCAACAAATCTTCACATTTTGTAATTTTGAGAAACAGACTATAATACAATATAAGCATTTAACATTGCTTAATGTTAGAAGCAGACACAATCAAAGGAACAAGATATAATTTCGGCTCAGGATCCTATTTTCTAACTCAGCCTATCTAGATCAATAACAGCTTGGGAGATATGGTATAGTCATTTTTCACAAAAGTCTCACTTCCCTTACAATGCCATCTCCACTTCTTCTGTGAAGCCAGAAACACATGAAAAAAATAAAAATAAATCACTGCCATGTAAATTTTGGAAGGTAATCCTAGGAGTGTGTGAGAATGCTAGAAGCAGCAGCAGAGAATGAGTGACAACATGCTGCTTTAATCTATAGTCCCAGTCGTATAATTAAAAAATAATCATAATGACAGTTATCATAAAAAAGGCATGCGCAGTAACTCAAATGGTTGCCTAGCAACCAGTGGGGGAAATGCTGAAGTGCAAAGGGGCCGGCATAAATTAACCGAAAATCCTGTCAAAGGGATGGGTGAGTTTTTCTGTGATACTAGGTCAGTATTTAGTTTTATTTTTTAATGCATATACAGGCCTCATGAATACTAAAGCCAGGGGCCAACCCACGAGGTATAAGAACACTGCACTTTGACAGGAAGCTGGATTTTAAAGATTACTGTGGCAAGAACCAAGGTGTTCTCTTACCCTCAGCCACCCCTACCTCCCATTTGAGGTTGAGGAATGTGACGGTACCACCATAAATTACACCATATAGAATACGGAAAAAAAACATTTCATTTGCTGTCACCTTTGACACAGGGCCACAATCTCTGGTCTGTTTTTCTTTCTCCCATTCTGAGACTAAATACACAAACATTTCACCAGTCTGTAAATGAATATCTGAAAGGCAATAGAGGAATTTATAGATATTCATTTTTCTGTTTATAATTGGCATTCTTTATACCCTAGCAACAGTCAGACCTCTTTGTAATTTTGGATTTAACACCTGACCCTCGATGATATCTTCAGTGTCATTTTCTACATTGCCAACAGATGGTGTCATTTTTCTATTGACGGATTACAAGTATATCTTTGCTGTGTACACCTGTGATGGACATACTCTCAATTTCATCTGCACTACTAGAGAAGTAGGAAAGAAGCAGTTTGCACTGAGGGTGTGGTAAAGCTCTTTTCATCAGGGACAGAATGGCTCAAACAATCTTGGTCTGATGTCCTGTTCCCACAACATATTCTAGAACCTACGAAGGAGACAAGTCCAGAGTTATCTATGCTCATTAAAAGAGACAGCTGAATGTTCTGAAACTCAGGACCAATACCTGTAAAATGACATAAATTTACTTGGTTTCAAAAACAAAGGCTCACATGACTTAATATTCCTATTTCACTTTTTTTATCCTCCCCCCACCCCCAGCACCTCCAAAGAACCAAGGACTGGAGCTGAAGGAAGACCTGGACCCCATCTAAGGAAACCTTCTTGTGGTTTCACTAGAACCATCTCCATTCAAACCCCTCAATCTGGCTTTCAGAGCCCTCCTCAGCTCCTTCTCTGCAAGCTCCGTCTGTCCTGCTAATGTGACTCTTCCGGTCAGAACAGCGTCTCTATGCATCCTCCCAAGTACGTCTGCCGACCCCCTCTTTATCACAAATTCCAAGTCTCCCACTTCTTACTCCATGGCTGGAACGTTCTCTGTCCTTTCCTCCCTTTAAATATTCCATGATCCATCCAGGATCAAGAAACTGTTGTCCCTAATATTAAACAACGCTTGTTACCTTGCTGTATGTTGGGTTTTTTCTCTCCTCCACAGAGCATGGGAACACTTTACGTGCAGTGAGAACCCTTCCCCCATCGTCTTATCAGAGGGCAACTTCTCATCTCAGCCCCAGGCAGGAAATGTCAGGTGGTTCTGAAGGACATTCAGCTTTTATATAACCTATAGAATGCACGAGGTAGCTGGACCACTTGCTAATGTTGTTACCATAACTCATTTTTCCCTAAATTAAAGACTTTTTTTAAAAGGTTAAAAAAAAAAGAAGGCAGCCTGACAGAGTTTTGGATTCTTGGCATTTCTTTCTCAAACTTAAGCTGCACAAATGCTTTTGCAATATACCTTCTCAAATACTTTTTTTTCTTCACTGCCAGGAAGTTTTTTTCCCCTAAAGTACAGAACAATGGACTAATTGTACAATGATTTGCAGAAGGTGTTCCATTTCTTATCCTACCCCCAAGGCATTTTCCATTATGTCATTTTATACATTTAAGGCTTGAGCAGAAATTATTATTTCCAAGTGTGCTGTTTGCCATGGCAAAAGTGATACCTGCCCCCCTCCTCCAAAATGGTCTTGATTTCCCACCTATTTCATACAACAGTCTATCACAGAATAAGAAACGTGATCCTATAAGATGTAGGGGGTGGAGAAGGAGAATAATCTAAAAATACAAAGATAAAGGAACCCACTGCATTTAACAGAGTTTGCAGGTCTGGTAGGCAAACACATTTCCTCTACAGAGGTCAAAGAGACACCTGGCTATGCTATCATGGTACATGAGATGGAAAAGCCCTACATGCCACTATGCTAATGGCAGTTTGCAAGTCCTGCATGTAGAGTTTACATGCTTACATACACACATACAGGAGATTTGCTTTGCTGTGCTTCATCTGGGAGCCAGTTTTTCTCCCATTACCTCCACAAACAGAATGGCAAGAATTTCACATCTCTACTACTGTGACTTTAACATGATGACTACAGACATTATAAATGTCACATAAATATCAGGTCTACCTCTGATTACAGTTTAGGTAAAGCTGGAAGAGTGCATAAGACTGTAATACTAGCTTAGAAACCTACTCCTTTAAAATGCTGGTTGCTGCTGCTGCTGCTGCTGCTAAGTCGCTACAGTCATGTCCGACTCTGTGCGACCCCGGAGACGGCTGCCCACCAGGTTCCCCCTTCCCTGGGATTCTCCAGGCAAGAACACTGGAGTGGGTTGCCATTTCCTTCTCCAATGCATGAAAGTGGAAAGTGAAAAGTGAAAGTGAAGTCGCTCAGTCATGTCCGACTCTTGGTGACTCCATGCATGGACTGCAGCCTACCAGGCTCCTCCGTCCATGGGATTTTCCAGGCAAGAGTACTGGAGTGGGGTGCCATCACCTTCTCTGAAATCGCTGGCTAGTACGTGTTTAATGCTATTGGTTAAGGGTCTTTTTAAAAAAAATTTTTTGGCTGCTTCACGATTTGTGTTTTTACCTGCCAAAGTTGATCCACCAACAAGAATTCCTAATGAATACTTCTGGAAAGTAATCTTAACAAAAGCTGAAATAGGTTTTGTTTATATTTTTAAATATGTAATGAATGAATATAAAAACCTATGGTTTTCTTGCCTCCATAAGAAAATTTCATCATGATTTAGAACACCCCCCTGTAGTTGGAAAGGTTTCACAGAATATTATTAGAGTCCTAAAGGAGTCAAACATGGGAAATCATTTGAGAAGAAAACCATAAAAACTGGGTCAGCACTGGAGGGCAGTAGGTGAAAGCATGTGTCTTTTTATAGGGTCAGATTCCTATCAGGTTTAGTAAATACCATTTAAAAATGCACTTAGATCTGAGTAGCACTCTGCTTATCCGGGAAGCCCCCAGAGACCTGAGCCAGTCATACAGCAGGGGTCAGAGCACCTGCGCTCTGCACTCTCTACTGAGGCCTCTCATCCAAATCTTACTGAGTACTGACGGACAATATTGTAACTCCCATAAGCCTGAGAATCTGACTTCCTGGCTCCTTGAGGTAGCCTACCAGGCTCCTCCGTCCATGGGATTTTCCAGGCAAGAGTACTGGAGTGGGGTGCCATCACCTTCTCTGAAATCGCTGGCTAGTACGTGTTTAATGCTATTGGTTAAGGGTCTTTTTAAAAAAAATTTTTTGGCTGCTTCACGATTTGTGTTTTTACCTGCCAAAGTTGATCCACCAACAAGAATTCCTAATGAATACTTCTGGAAAGTAATCTTAACAAAAGCTGAAATAGGTTTTGTTTATATTTTTAAATATGTAATAAATGAATATAAAAACCTATGGTTTTCTTGCCTCCATAAGAAAATTTCATCATGATTTAGAACACCCCCCTGTAGTTGGAAAGGTTTCACAGAATATTATTAGAGTCCTAAAGGAGTCAAACATGGGAAATCATTTGAGAAGAAAACCATAAAAACTGGGTCAGCACTGGAGGGCAGTAGGTGAAAGCATGTGTCTTTTTATAGGGTCAGATTCCTATCAGGTTTAGTAAATACCATTTAAAAATGCACTTAGATCTGAGTAGCACTCTGCTTATCCGGGAAGCCCCCAGAGACCTGAGCCAGTCATACAGCAGGGGTCAGAGCACCTGCGCTCTGCACTCTCTACTGAGGCCTCTCATCCAAATCTTACTGAGTACTGACGGACAATATTGTAACTCCCATAAGCCTGAGAATCTGACTTCCTGGCTCCTTGAGGTGTATAAGAGGTAATACCAAAACAGACTGGGATGTGGGCTGACTTGCTTTTGGTCGTGGAATGGAGAGCTGTGAAAATTACCCTAAGGGTTGTTTAAGGACTAGATATATAATGTGCCTATCAACCAAAATAAGGTTACCCCTTATTCTGCAAGGGGTTTATGCAAGGTAAATGCCCCAAAGTTAGGAGACTTAAAGGGCTCACTCAGTTCAATAAGAAAAGCACCAAGGCTTTAACAAGTCTTCAGTGCAATCATACTCTGATGTATCGTTTTGTGATTAGTAATCTACTCTAGGCAGAAATATGGATAAAGATATATACATATGCATATTATATGTACATGTAAAGATGTTCATCACAGCATTGTTTAAAATAAGGCAGCCAATATGCTAAACAATTAGGGGAAAAAACAAGTAGGGAATGCTAGAATCTAAAATTATGTAGTTTTAAATTATGTGCCTTAAAAGACAGGAAAAATGTTCAGTATGACATTCAATGGAAAAAAACCAACAGGACATCAAATTGTAAATGCAATACACATTCAACTAGGTTTTTTAAAAGGCATGAACTGAGGACCAGAAGGAGGAATGTCAGAGCATAAATAAACATTAATAATAATGTGCTCTTGTTCAACAAAATGAAGATTTACAATCTAATATGATTCGGAACCATACTGTCAACCATAAATAAAGTAGACCTCAAACACTTTCCCGGGTTACCTTCTTTGAAAGCATGCTATAAGTCAAAAATCTAATTTGATTTTTCCCAGAGAAACGTCGTCTGAGGGGCATATGACCAAGTATTATTTATGTCACTGTAAACAGCACAGTTTGTCACCTGGCACCTTTTAACTCTTCCATATAAAGCCAAATAAATAGAATAATAGAACAATAATTCCATAAATTTTCTATTTTAAAAAAGTAGATTTTAACAGAATCTACTGTATTAAGTTCCTATGTATCCCTTCAGAATTTTCCCATTGAACTTACAATGAAGTAGGTTCTCACTGAACTTACAGCAAAGCAGAGGCGATGGCCAGGACATGAGGTTGGAGTATTATTTATTTATTGTGTATTTGGACAAGCATTTTGAGGAGACGACTGAGAAGATTCATCATCCGCCACTTGGCTTTTTACAAACATTGACTCAGGCCATCTAGTTTCCTCTTCTCTTTCTTTCCCACAACACTTCATCACAGCAGGTGGAGGCACGGAATTCGAACTGTCCACCTGTCTCAGTGAGACGCTGCTTCCTTGCTCAGCTTTTGTCACCTCATCTTGGAGACTCAGAAGTGACTCGAAGGAAGCCTTCCTTTCCAAAGGTAAGAACTCACCTTCCCTTCCACTGAATATTCTGTCCTTCGATCTCTCCCCAGGTCTCTAACTTTGTAATGTTAAAAAACAAACAAACACGCTTCAAAGCTTTTGGCTGAATTGTATCAAGCTGAAAAAGAACAAAGCTTTTGCAGGCAAACAAAATCAAATGGCTCTCTACCTGAGCTGCAGATACCAAATGCCACTCTGTTAAAGGGGTGTGCCTGCGTGTTGTACCAAGCACCCCAAGTGTGCTTTTTCCTCTAATGGCCGTTTTAGGAAATTCTTGAGGAAGACACGTGGGGTGTGATTCTAAAGAAACGAGGCGGATATTTTTCCTGTGGATGTACAAGAACGTTTATGCCTAATAACTGTCCTCTTTCAGAAGGATCTGTTTTAAAATCAAAAGACAGAGAGTGGTTTTGAAGACAGCTTTTCAGCTCTGTAGGAAAATCAGTTTCCTTGTTTCTAGCTGGGGCTTTTTCCCCTGCCTCAGAGAGAGGTCGCTTGTGCTGGTTGTCCTACAGCTTTGAGAGGCAGAGACCCTGGGCTCCTGGGCTAGGCTGAAGCTCGGAGCCCCGGGGAGGCCTTCTGTGCCTCAGAAAGCGGATGGGCCAAGTTTATTTGTGGGCTGCCCACCTGCTGTACATGGTTAAAATTGGCTGAGCATCATTAATAAGTGTCAAGTCACCAGGAGGCAAAGAGCGGCATATCCCAGTACACATCTGAGAGTATCAGTACTGTTTAAGGAGGGCAAAATTAAGTCCTGGTGTCCACATTTCCCTGAGCTGACTCTCAGGACTAAATCCAACTTCTGAGCCCTCATCTCCCAATACTTGTGTCCTATGGAAGACGAGCTTAATGGATCATTAACAGTGTTCCCTGGACAGGGGGCTTCGCTGGTTAAATGAGTTCCGGGAATGCTGAGTTAAAGGAAGTTCAACTGGCTACTTTGCAGCAAAACACCTCAGGGGCTTTAACCACACTGCGAACTCTCCAAGAAGCCCCAGGACTAGAATCTGAGGACTATGCCCCAGAAAAAGTATTGCCAGGGACATCACCTGAGGCTCTGATTTCCTCACTCACGCTGCTAGTACACGAATGCCCAGTCACTCAGCCGTGTCCACTTCTTTGTGACCCCACGGACCAGGGACTGTAGCCTGCCAGGCTCCTCTGTGTATGGGACCCTCCAGGCAAGAAGACTGGCGTGGGTTGCCATGCCCTCTTCCAAGAGAAAATACAAGACAGACTGCCAGCCCTGTCTCTGAGCCCACAGTGCCAAACTGGGGAAGTGAAGAAAGGCTCTTCACCTAGAACTAAAATTCTCTGAGTGTCTCCACCTGGCCACGCTTGTATTTCGTGGCAATTTCTCTGTAATTAAATGAAAAGGGTGCTGCCTGAGCCTGAGGTCTGGTCACAGCTGCCCTCCCCCATTTAAAGAAATACTGAATGTCTGATGCTGATGTTGCTAAAAATAAATTTTGTCTACAAGAGCTTCTTGGCTGGTCCTTAAGGGATAGTCAATACTAACAACATAATCACAACATTAAGGGCCATGGAGAGAGTTTAGACTTCCTAGGATGGAGTATATACCACAGGCCACCTTCTTTTTCAGCCCTATTTCTGTAAATGTAAGTCTCACCAGATCCACTTACCACTCAGGACAGAGAACCACAAGTTTATAAAGTTCTCCCCCACCTCACACCTGGGCTGCCCCAAAGTCCTGTGGTCACACCTCTGAGTACTTGTCCTCTTGCCCTCACACCTGCCGCCCTGTCCAGTGCTATGCCCCGCTTCCCTTGCACCTGATGACCCAGTCATACTGAGAGATGTAAGGTCTCTAGAAGGGGCCCGCTTTTCTTTACCTCCTCCCGGCTACCTAACAGAGATGGGCCTCCTCACCTTGCTCCCCCCACCTCGCTTCCCCCACCCAACCCCTAGCTACTTGGGGGGATTTATACTCCCTGCACAAGCTACCGACTGGCTTGGCCTCCACTGCACCTACCTTCTCACCTGGCTTGTACACTTGATTCAGACGATAGATCTGTGTTACTCTCTTATATGACTCTTTCCAACTATGCTTTAAGGCATTTTATTTTACTCACCCCTCCCCCGCCCCATTCTCAATACTTACACAGAGACTGACATGTAGAAAATGCTCAGTGCTTTGAACACATGGAGGGATTTTTTTAAAGAATTTTCAAAAATTAATCATAATGCAAGCTCTGAACAACATGTCTTAAACTCAGGATTCTGGGAAGAAGCAGCGTACACAACAGTAAGGGGCCAGACAGACTTGGGAGAGTCCCGAGGAAGCAAACACCACCACCCCCTCTATGCCTCTGGAAGCTGCAGTTTAAATGTATCTTCAGTCAAAAGATTTATCTGGGTCCTAACTATATACGGTCATGTCATCTCCTCAGAAAGCCTAGGCATGACCCTGGGGGCTCTTAATACCCTTTAAAGTTATTAATCCACTCTTCACGGTCACATGACTATATTGATGGAACCCGGGCAGTGGGGTGAAGGAGCTTCTGCCTGTTCCTGTTCACTGCACCAGGCACTTAGCCTACATTATGCCTTTTAGACCATAAAGCTTCCTTTCTACATCCTGATGGTGGAAATATTTACCATGTTGGTTCATATCAAGACCCCAGAAGTCAAGTGTTTCTTGTTTCACTTCTGAAATTTGAACCCAGACCGAGTTCTTTCTCATAGTGTCAAAAACAGAACACCATTCTTGACACCTCTCAGTACCCAGTATGGTTTGTGTGTCTGGCTTCCAGGATTGATACCAAAAAAGTGACAATCTTGTCCAACAGCTTCATCTCCATACAGATACAGGGGGTATGAATCACGCCGATATTGAACCTCCCTATACAGAAGCAGTGCCACAGCCGGTGACGCACTCTGTTCTGCAATGCCGCTTGGATTCCTCTTTCTTCTGGCCCCAAACTGGGGGGGGAAGCGCCATAAGGGACATTACTGAGGCAACTGACAAAAGTGGAACATGATGGCAAAATACCGTATTTTTTTTTTAAGTACAGGCTGACCAAAAGGGGGTAGAAGTTATTTTCACTATACTAATAACAACTCCTCACCCTTTGTAATGGCTCCACACCCCTCTCTCCCAACAGACATCCTCTCATTCTCACAGTCTCCAGGAGAAAAGCATTTCTGCTCTCCCCCCGACAAAAGCAGAGCCACACGAAGGTTAAACAGGCTGCTTAGACCTCAGGCGACGGGTAAGCCTGGAAGTCGCGCCCTGAACCCAAGCTGGAGACACTCTCCGCCCAGGTGACCGCACAGGGCCGGCCAGCGGGGGGCGCGCGCGCGCACAGCACCCGCTGCTTTCCATTAAGCTTCGAACCGAGACAGCGCAGAGCTAAGAGGCCCGCAGGACGGGAGGCAGAAGCCGCGCTCAGAGGAGGGGAAGCAACAGAAACCCATGTTCCGAGGGAGGGTCCCGCTGCTGGCGGCTCCTGATGCCTTTGTAAGAAGCGCATTTACAGGAGGACACGCCCAGATGAAAACAGCACGAACAAAAGCCGCAACAGGTGCTCGAGAACATCTGTGCCTCCATCGCCCACTACAAGGAGGGATGATCAGGAGGCCATTGGAGGGATCTGCTTTGAAGGCCGGGTGGTGGGCCAAGGGATACCTGTATTTAGAGACACAGGAATACAAGACAGATCCTGACCTGTTTCCTTCTATTTCCAACTGAGAATTACTGGGCACCTTCTCCACGTTACACCTGTGGTAGAGTAGAAAGAACACTCGAGTCAGAAGACCTGGGTCCTCATCCCAGCCCGGCTCCTTCCTCCTAGGCTGGCGACCTCTGGCGGTTCATGTCCCACTTCACGCCTCAGTATATAATCACCTACCTGCCTTGCCCACCTCAGGGGATCGCTGGCAAGATGACTGGGGACTTTTCCTGCCTCTTCCAAACAAGTCAGTGCCTGCTACTCCGGTCCCATCTCCCGTTACATATTTCCACCAGTTGCGCTAGAGGCAGTGGGAGGCAGTAGCGTTTGTTTTGTGGGTGTTGGGGGTGACCTTAGGAAGGCAGCTTCAGCCTACCCGAGTCTAGCTCCTCATTTGTAAAATGGGCTGAGTACTTACCTCAGACAGCTGTTGTGCCCATCAGATAGGATGCTGCACTTTGCTACAGCAGTCAGCACCCAGAGGGGGCCCTGAACCCTAACTCGGTTTCTGAGCACCATCTGGGTAGTCGGATCACAGAGTTAATCTCCAGCTGATCTTCAACTGGAAAAGACAACCACCACACAAGAGAGGGCCCTGGCCTCCAGGGAAAGCCTCTTCAGTTGAGGATTTTGAAGCTGCCTCTCTGGTGTCCCTTTGTATGGTGGCAGAGAAGTGGGCTTCCCTGGTGGCTCAGATGGTAAAGAATCTCCCTGCAATGCAAGAGACCCAGGTTCGATCCCTGGGTCAGGAAGATTCTCTGGAGAAGGGAATCGCTACCCACTCCAGTATTCTTGCCTGGAGAATTCCCTGGACAGAGGAGCCTGGTGGGCTACAGTCCATGGGACTGCAAAGAGTCAGATATGACTGAGTGACTAACACTTTCACTTTTTTCAGAGAAGTAGCTGAGACGTGTGACACACTTGGGAAACCGCCCCCTCCCCATCCCCTTTAGGGCTTACTCCAGGCATAGATGGTGCCTTTGGCACACAGGGCCCATGTGTAGCCACATACACATCTGTCCTCAGGGACACGGTCCACTCTGCCCCAGGAGAGCAGGAGGCAAGGCAGAGAGGGCGAAGCATAAACCCAGGAGAGAGGAGCCAAAGTACAAGACTGTGCTGGAAAAGCAGAGTCAGCCGGAATGTGTAACACACAAGGGAAAGCTGCATGGTGGAAAATGAAGTCAAGAAGGTCTTGGGGCCAGATCATGGAAGACTGTCTTTCCCACAGTAGGAAGTCTGGTCACCATCAGTGAGGTGATGAGGAGCTACTGCGAGTTCTTAAGTAACCATCTGACAAGAGGGATTCCATGTCTCTGAGAGAACGCAGGCTGTCCCACACACAGCCAGTGATGAAGGTGAGGGCCTGATGAGACAGAGGCTGAGGGCACAGAAGCAGTAGAGGGCCTGGGAGAAATGCTGAGGAAACTCTATATGTAAGGGGATGTTGGGAATAAGGCACAGAATTGGGCCTGCTCTTTTCATGACACATTTGGGATCTTGGGTTGGTGATGGTCTTAACCAAGGAGATACAGAAGCTGAAACAGACTTATGTGGTGTCAGAATATGTAAGAGTGAAGAACATTCTGGGAATGACATATAGCACGGTAGACACATCACAGGACACGCTGCAGATACCCTGGAGAAGGGTGGGGGCATGGCTCCTGGACCTGAGACTGACCGGGATGACAGCTCATCTGGGAAGGGAGGCTCTGAACAGAGGAGATACCAACACAGTAATTTCAAATGATTCTGTTTAGGAGTGTGGAAGGACAGACCTATGTGGGTCAGCAACCTGACTGGGAAAAAAGTTCAAACAAAACAAAAAAGATTAAATAATGGTATGAATTTGGCTTTAAAAATGTACCTGTGCTCAGTCAGTGTCCAACTCTTTGCAACCCCATGGACTGTAGCCCACCTGGCTCCTTTGTCCATGGGATTTCCCAGGCAAGAATACTGGAGTGAATTGCCATTTCCTTCTCCAGGGGAAAAATGTATGTTTCTACAAATGTATCTTAAAAGATAGTATGAACACTGGTGTGATTAGTCCATCTTGGATGGAAGCCTTGGGATGATGATAACTGAGGGAAAGCCTTTGACATCAAAAATACCTAAATGCACTCCAGGTAGAGCACTCTGGAAAGAAAATATTGAAAGAAGAAAAGGCAACTTTTTAAAGGAAGAGTCTATCCCTTCTGGAGTGTGGGTTGACTATATGCGGCCCTTTAAAACAGTAGCCCAGCCTCACTCATTAGGGAAATGCTACAAGAGACACTCCATTTGCAAAAAGGAGTCCGTGTACAGGAATTAAACAAGTACTCTTGGTCCTTGGGTTTGTGGTTTCCCAAGTCCTTTAAAATGTACTATAATATACTAGGGTAAGAATGCTGGCTCTCTTGTCCCAGGTAAATGTGATAATGATGTATATTTCTCCCCTAAAAGGAATCATGTGTGTGCATGCTCAGTCACCCTGTCATGTCCAAATCTTTGCTACCCCATGGATTGTAGCCCTCCAGACTCCTTTCTCCATGGAATTTTCCAGGCAAGGATATTGGAGTGGGTTGCCATTTCCTCCTCCAAGGGATCTTCCTGACCTAGCAAATGAACCCATGTCTCCCACATTGTAGGCAGATTCTTTACCACTGAGCCACCTGGGAAGCCCCCAAAGGGACCATAAACACCAGATAATGTTATCATAGTCTTATATAAGGGGCTAACATGACCCCTACTTCCCAGAAATCCCCTGGCCGCTTGCCTGTTCAGAACCGTCTCCCCCACTGCAGGGCAAGCTGGTGGAAGCAAGTACCATGAGTTTTTTTTAACCCTCTGGCACTCAAGGCTGGAAAGGAGGTGGGGGATGGGGGAGTGGAATGCAATTAATATTTCCAGGATCAATAAATGATTTTCTACAATTTGTGGAGAGCTAAGATTCAGAACATGCTGAAGCTTTCCACTAATCCTAAAGATATCATCAGGGTTTATTAAATGAGGGTCAAGAAGAAGACAGACTAGCCTTGGAAAAGAGAGGAGAGCCTGAAGGGCATCAGGGAGAAAAGAGCTCTTCGGCCACCCTCCTGATGCCCCGCTGGGTGCCAGGGTTAGGCAGGTGTCTCCCACCTCCCCGCTGCTTCCCAGGTGCCTCTGCAGGGCTGCACCTGAAGTCCAGACCCTCTGGAGACAGCAGGGCCCCTCCTCAAGGAATGCTCCTGCCAGTCTTCAAACAGCTGCTAGAGGGCGAGGAGGTGCCAATAACCTCCTCATACCCTGTTTCCAGATTCTTCAGGAATGTGAACAATGCTCAGAATTGAAAAGCAAGGCATAAGAAACGTCAGACAAAAGCTACTGATAGGGGGGTCAATAGAGCCTATCAAGCCACTTCAAACGAGCTCAAGTGTCCAGTTGCAAACTAATTACATCCTGAAAGAGTAAGTAGATTGCTTCTGCTAATGATGTTTAAGAAATCACAGAGAATAGAAACAGAATCAGGAGCCTAGAGATAAGCAAATGTCCCGCTTTCAAAAGGAGAAGGGCAACTCGAGAGGGCTGTGCTTGACGTGGACCTCGGGTCAAAATTTCGGAGAAATTATTCAGATGCCACAGGGCTATTTAGAGAAGATAAATAACATCATTAAGGACTGGTAGGGGGTCTCTGAGAGAAAGCCATGGCAAGCTAACCTCATTTCATTCTTTCAGCAGGGTTTCTAGGTTGATGGATTGGGGAGGCCAGAAACACAGTATATCTTGGGTTTAACTTTTTTTGATAACCTTGAGAAAAGAGAGATGAGTGTAGGTGACATGATAGCATGGCCACGTAAAGTTCACAGATGGTCTATCAACTTTAAAGATTACTGATTAATAAATGCACGTCAACCTTAAGTGATTTTCAGGGGCATGTTTTACAGGATATGTCCTTTGCCCTCTAGAAGTTTCTCAGCAATAGCTTATAGCAAACCTCTGGATGACAGCAACAACTTGGGAAAACAAGTCAACGTGTCTTTTTTTTTTTAAGGCATAAAACTCAGTGTTGCATCAGTGGATGAGAATGATGGGACAAAAATCAGTAAGATGAAACTAGATAGGAATAAGAATAAGTAGATATAGGATAAAAACAAAAGTCAAAGGGTTAGCTTAAGGCTAACCTTGGCGGCATTCATGTGAGAAAAGAAACCTGTGTATATGCTGCAGGGGAGTGAGCTTTTCAGCAAGCCATGTTTTCAGTGGGAGTTAACTCTGAGTCAAGGTTGGTGGAGAAAGTTAGCACGTTCCTGAGTGATGGTAACAGAATTTTGGTGTCCAGAAAAAGAAGGCTACCGAGCATCCTGCAACTAGCCGCCACGGGAATCCTTCTGGAGTTCTGGGTACCATGTTCTTAATGGGACACTAAGGAAGCAAACCCTGTCTAAGGAGGGGGACGAGGGGGGCCCAAGCCCAGGCTTCACTCAGACTGCAAAGTGAGGCATTTCAACTTGAAGCAGAATGGCCTGAGGCTGATATGTTTATGCATATTTTAAAGGCTATTTCTCAGAATGAGAAGACTGACTCTCTGAAGTTCCAAGCAGAACACATAGCTAGAAGTCAGAGGGCTGAGTCTGTCTTAATATAGGAAACGCCTGTCGCGTTAGGGCTGTCCTTTGGTGTCGTGAATGGCTTCCTGACACAGTGAGCTGAGGCTGGGTGTGTCCACACGAAGTTAGGTGATAGTCTTCTGGGGGTGACACAGGGAGACACAGCCGGGAAACTGGAGCAGACAGAGCTGAAACCCCTTCAATACTAAGAATCTCCTCTGGGAAACTCCCTCCTTATCTAAGTAACTATAAGCCATGCCTCTCGACTTGGAACAGCTCCACCAGACCCCATTCTTCACCATCTTATTCTCCATCTCTTCACAGGGGCAATTTTAGAGGGTACAGATGTAGACTGGGATAAGTCCCATTTCCAAGAAGTAAAGACCCTTAGGTTAAACATCATATTAACTGAGAGTACAATTTTAAAAGCTTTCTATGTAAGCATGCTTAATAAATCAAAACAAGGCCTTCCAACACTACTTCATATCAAGTTTTCTACTGGAGATATAAAATGGTGAGAATGGTAAAAATAGACCAGTGCTACCTCTAGTAGAGACTACTGCAGAAAGATTTCATATTTGTGTCACATAGAATTATTGGCTTTTTTCTGGGTGGAGGGAGGGTGTCACATTTTTGAAAAGTACCTCCCTAAAAAAATTAGGTCTGGCACTGCAAACAAAAGCAATCAGTAGATATTAAATTACCCTTGTTCTTTTTAAAAATATAAAGCTACATCTGTCCTGAAATCATGCAAGAACTTTGGGGGGAAAAAAAGAAGATTATCTCCTAAGAGCTAATTAATTCTTATATATTAGTTAAATATAGATGCCAGTTCTTATTTAATATTCTATTAATCTTCAGGACCGTCAGAGCCCTAACATTTGACTGAGGTGATGGGAAGGAGGTTAGTCCAGGTGGTATTTCTTTCACAGGTAGGTTGAATTACTATATTAGTCACTGACTTTACTGGTGCAAAAATCCCAACACATGGAGAAGTACATTTCTCGGCAGCATTTTCTAAAACCAAAAATATGATGTATCTAATTAAAGGCGCTCCTAATTTGAGTGACTCCTACTTGAGCGCCAAATTTGGTAAGAGACATAAAAAACATAGAGTAAGCCTTTTTTTTAGAGGATGATATAGGATAAAAACAAAAGTCAAAGGGTTAGCTTAAGGCTAACCTTGGCGGCATTCATGTGAGAAAAGAAACCTGTGTATATGCTGCAGGGGAGTGAGCTTTTCAGCAAGCCATGTTTTCAGTGGGAGTTAACTCTGAGTCAAGGTTGGTGGAGAAAGTTAGCACGTTCCTGAGTGATGGTAACAGAATTTTGGTGTCCAGAAAAAGAAGGCTACCGAGCATCCTGCAACTAGCCGCCACGGGAATCCTTCTGGAGTTCTGGGTACCATGTTCTTAATGGGACACTAAGGAAGCAAACCCTGTCTAAGGAGGGGGACGAGGGGGGCCCAAGCCCAGGCTTCACTCAGACTGCAAAGTGAGGCATTTCAACTTGAAGCAGAATGGCCTGAGGCTGATATGTTTATGCATATTTTAAAGGCTATTTCTCAGAATGAGAAGACTGACTCTCTGAAGTTCCAAGCAGAACACATAGCTAGAAGTCAGAGGGCTGAGTCTGTCTTAATATAGGAAACGCCTGTCGCGTTAGGGCTGTCCTTTGGTGTCGTGAATGGCTTCCTGACACAGTGAGCTGAGGCTGGGTGTGTCCACACGAAGTTAGGTGATAGTCTTCTGGGGGTGACACAGGGAGACACAGCCGGGAAACTGGAGCAGACAGAGCTGAAACCCCTTCAATACTAAGAATCTCCTCTGGGAAACTCCCTCCTTATCTAAGTAACTATAAGCCATGCCTCTCGACTTGGAACAGCTCCACCAGACCCCATTCTTCACCATCTTATTCTCCATCTCTTCACAGGGGCGATTTTAGAGGGTACAGATGTAGACTGGGATAAGTCCCATTTCCAAGAAGTAAAGACCCTTAGGTTAAACATCATATTAACTGAGAGTACAATTTTAAAAGCTTTCTATGTAAGCATGCTTAATAAATCAAAACAAGGCCTTCCAACACTACTTCATATCAAGTTTTTACTGGAGATATAAAATGGTGAGAATGGTAAAAATAGACCAGTGCTACCTCTAGTAGAGACTACTGCAGAAAGATTTCATATTTGTGTCACATAGAATTATTGGCTTTTTTCTGGGTGGAGGGAGGGTGTCACATTTTTGAAAAGTACCTCCCTAAAAAAATTAGGTCTGGCACTGCAAACAAAAGCAATCAGTAGATATTAAATTACCCTTGTTCTTTTTAAAAATATAAAGCTACATCTGTCCTGAAATCATGCAAGAACTTTGGGGGGAAAAAAAGATTATCTCCTAAGAGCTAATTAATTCTTATATATTAGTTAAATATAGATGCCAGTTCTTATTTAATATTCTATTAATCTTCAGGACCGTCAGAGCCCTAACATTTGACTGAGGTGATGGGAAGGAGGTTAGTCCAGGTGGTATTTCTTTCACAGGTAGGTTGAATTACTATATTAGTCACTGACTTTACTGGTGCAAAAATCCCAACACATGGAGAAGTACATTTCTCGGCAGCATTTTCTAAAACCAAAAATATGATGTATCTAATTAAAGGCGCTCCTAATTTGAGTGACTCCTACTTGAGCGCCAAATTTGGTAAGAGACATAAAAAACATAGAGTAAGCCTTTTTTTTAGAGGATGACTAATGCATATGAAACATGTAGAATGTACTTCCCAGAACACACCTAAATGTGTGTGCTAATAGAATAGGTACTTTAAGGAAAAGTACAATAAATAAAACCAATGAAAGAGGAAAAAAAACAAATGATTCAATGCCTGCATGTTGAAATATTTAAATATCCTCTCTCTGTAGTACAACCAAAGGCATGCTCCATCATCAGTCCCAGTGAAACTGCATGTTCCTGGTTTTGGAAATAACAGTATGAAAACTGTGTGAGCAAGGACATTTTCTTTACGGTGCTCAGAGCTCCACTCACCCACCTGATTTGCTATAAATAGTCTGAAAGGCTGATTATTAATAATTAAACTGTTCAAAGAGCTATATTAACTCATCAAATCCTCCTACACCTCTAGAGGCAGGTACAGTAATTATTCCATTCTGTGGATGAGGAAACTGAGGGTCAGGGAGGTTAAGTCAGTGGCCCAGCTGCCCCACAGGCAGTAAATGGTGGAGTTCAGATTGGAATGCAGGTAGTTAAGCCAAGACCAGAGCTTAAACTACTGTGTTATGCTTAGCTAAGGTTTAAGGGACAGAACTTCATTAAGACTCTGTATTTGGGGGTGGTTTTTGGAAAAGCTGTCAGCCTATGGCCCTGTGCATCAGCAAATCACAAACCCAAAAGGTTACGGAGCTGGCAGGTGATCTAAGGGAGTGAAATGAGCCAGGAAAGAAAAATACAAGGCTAAATGACAACCGACCGTCCACACTGGAGGGGTGACAGTGGCTGGTGGGACGGTGGCCATCCAGAGAGGGACAGCGCCCGGGGGGGGGAGGGTCGGGGGATGGCCACTTCTCTGCTCCGAAGGGTACCTTAGGGGAGCCTGGGGACAGTGCTGCTGCCAGACGCTCAGGTGTTTCGAAACAGGTGGTGATGCTGGTGGGGTGGGGGAACCCTGACGTTTGATAAGAATTCTCGCTAGAGTTATGTGCTCACTTTAAAACAGAAAGAAAGAAAAAAAGAAAGATGAAACAATCTGTTGGCAGTATGTGGTTCACCGGGTGGTGACCTCTTTTATACCGTGAAAGGAGGAGACAGCCATCACCTGGAATAAAAGGACTTTCTAAACCTCCAAGGACTTTGGTGGCTCTTCTCAGTGTTCCAGCAGACATAGGCTCACTCAGCAGGTGATGAACACAATGCCTGTTAAACATCAAGGCACACCTGGTCAAAGCCACAGACGTGTCTCTCCAGAGACAAAGGCAAAAAGTTAGAGGTCTATGCAGAGTGGCACCCTCTACCTACTTCTGCCTATGCCAGCAGCTACTACATAAGGTGTAAGTGTCCAAACTGACTTCCTGGAAATCATTTCTGCCTCCAGCCGACCAACCAGTGTAGCCAAGAAGGGACAGAGACGTGACAGAGAAACGGCTGATGCCTGGTCTACAAGCCTGCGTGTTCACCTGGGCAGAGAATGATCTCGTGGCCAAACTTCCTTTCCTAGATTACTGGCACTGCCCCGTGTCAATGAACATCCATCCAGACGTGATGTAACGGGGCTGCCCTTTGTGGCCACTTTAGAATTCTCAAAGGAAATGACTTTAAAAGAAAAAGAAAATAGTGAAAACAGTAAGCAGGAGGGAACCCAAGACGCCTGGGACGTAAAGAGGACCGAGAAATTCAGACTCTCTTCACACACATTTGCTCCTATTCCCCTTTCACCATTTTCTGAGAAGTCTTTATATTTTCTGTAAGAAGCTATTAATAAAACCCCATGGTTGAAAATTTCTTGCTTGTTCTACTTCATCTTTATGATGAGGTTTTCTTCCTCTTATAAAAACAAGTGATAAAGTTACAATGAAGGACGAAAAGCACAACTTATTTCTGGTAAACAATTCCAGGTATACAGAGCAACAGAGTTAATGTCACATGTTTCTGGTAACTAGAAACTGATTCATGCCACTATGAAACCTAGAGACATAAAATGTGTTTTTTCTCATCAGTTTTTTCAACTGAAATGAGATGTGATCTTCCTATTAAAACTGTATCACATGATTACTGAATAGAAACCAAATCAGCTAACCAAAATGTAGCCTAATTTATCAACTACATACAACTGCCTGACACCCCAAAACATCTTTACTTTGGTTTTCAAATAATTGTTTACTGTTTACGAAGTTTACATTCAAAAGTACCTTTATCTCATGAAAAAGAGATAAAGTTGCTGGAAAACCATCCTCTTTAGGTAGGGTTATTAGGAAGAAGGAGATGGCTTGAATAAGCGCTCAGAAATTTATATGGAAGGATTGGAACAAGAGTAAAATTGTACCTTTGGCTTGAGTTGTCAGAGGGGAAAAAAGTCTTAGGATATTTAAGGTGAATATTCACATTAAGACTTTGTTTTAAACCAAACCGATGCTTCCATCAAAATACCTCAGGGTATTCACCTAAATATGCTAAGACATTTTTTCCCCTCTGACAACTCAAGCCAAAGGTATAATTTCACTCTCGTTCAGTTCCAATCCTTCCATATAAATGATGGTATCTTGGAAATCCCTTAGGGTCTTGTTTTGTTTTTTAATTTTGTCCTCTAAACTCCTATTTCCAAATATCTTACGTAATACCTGGTAGAACATCATACAAAATATCAAGTGTAGCCTCTCTAAATTGTGTCCAAGTTTACTGATACCCCTGGAGCAAACACCATAAAACAGGAGGTAGAAAGGGCCTTAGAACCCAGTGTGCACCCTAACAGAGCGTGCTCCGCAGGCGTCAGCACGCGTGGCCTTGGTGAAGACGACAGAGGCGAGGGACTGAGGTGCTCACCTGTCTTTGTAGTTTATCACAGTGTCAATGATAGCATTCATCTGCTTCGTCAGTTTAGGGGGATTTGGTGACAGCTTCTCAGCTGGGGGGCGACCTCTCCTCTTCTTGGCCTTCTCCACATCTTCTTTTGCAGGATCTTTATCCACGTTTCTTCGTCTTTTTCGCTTCTTAAGCCGGACTTCCTCTTCCATTTCTTCCAAATTGCCGTCTTCAATGGCCTGTTAATTGGAAATGAAGGAGAAAAATTCAAGACAAGAGAAGACTAAAAAGAAAAAAAAATCAGATGATTAGAATAAAATGAAACAAACGAACAAAGTAGAAATTGACAGTGATCAGTGAAGTAAGAAGAAAAATAGAAAACCACCATGTTGGATAAATGTGTCTTTAACCCGTCTTACTTCCTGATCAAAACACAAGAAGGCCCGAAACACTAATAGCAAAGAATGTGACAAATATGAAGAGATTTGTACATTTAAGTGTTTGAAGATAACTAAAACCGAATGACATTTCAGCTGGATGTAGGAGAAAAACCTTTATTGTCTTATTTCTGTAGAGAGTCAAAGGTAAACTGAAACAAGGGGTGAATAAGGAAAAAATTTCCCTAAGATTGCATCCTTACATTCATATAAGCTTTGACCTTCTCTTCTTTGAGGTTTTACTTCAATTTACTCATGATTTACAACATAAGTCAAAATTCCATCCAGATTTTCTTCTAACGTAGCAATTAGTAAACAAGAAACGGGAAGTACAAAGCCACATTCCTGGGTAAACGCACTTAAATCATCCGATAAAGAACACACACACTCACAAACAAAAAACACTTTTTTCCAATTACCTGCAAACGCTTGCTTTAAACCAGAGCCAGCAGCACTAATGCAGAGAGATAATAAAATAGCTATAAAAACAACCAGGTATAAGAAGAAACCTGTTCATAAAGGGCTAAGAGATCCATGTGACAGACCCAGAAGTTTAAACTTTTTTTTCCCCTCCTGGTTAATCTCAAAACTTAAGGAAAATAAAGGGAAAGGAAACACTGCAAAGAAAAAAACAGCAATAGATAAGACAAAATTTGACCATGGAAAAGAAAATTTTTAAAAAGACCTTTAAATTGCATATCAAGATTGGTTTCTCACACAAAATAACTGATGTTGTTATTTGTTCCTCCTGCCTCTCAATATTGCCTCCAGTATGCAAATGCTAATCAATCCTTTCTCGTAGCTGAAAAGAGCTCTAATCATAAGGCAATTACCTTCATTTCTCCACAGCACCAAACATGGCTAATATTTATGATCATGTGAGTATAACAATCAATATAAAGAGTGATTACAGCTCAGACATAATTTCTTTCACTTATGTACAATGCCTTCTGAAAAAGAAAGGTTTTGTGAAGAAAACCTGGTACAGAACACAAAACAACCTGGCATGTTAAAATGCCAGTGGGATTTCGAGAAGAAAAAAATAGGCTTTCTATGCATCTTCCAATGTGCAAACCCAGAGAAGCAACATGCACACAGACAGAATCCTAAAGGGAAAGCCTGAGCCCAGGCCTTAATAATCAAAAGACAATTTCCATCACGATCCTACAGTGTTCAGATAACCACTATGAAGGAGGCAAGGTCTGATGAGTTATGAGGAAAAAGAAAAAAGAAGGAAGAAAAAAAAAAAAGCTCCACGTTATTTCATTAATATTCATCTGACTAAAAGCAGGACACCCACTATACAGCTAAACACACTGCAGCGAAAGCGAAGATTAAGAAAAGGAAATTTGTCCCGCAAATCTTGGAGGCTGAACATGCTAATAATAAATACAGCATGCAAGGCTGTCAACAGTTAATGGTACTGCTCTCCTCAAGCACCCAGTTACACACAGAAATACGGAGAACACCGGCTTTTGATGTGTTACACACCTACACATGCCTGGGATGTAGTTCTACTGAATCTTCAAGACGGCAACGAAAAAGGATATTTACCTTACCACTATCAGCAGGCCGGCTATCGGAAATCACAGTTAGTGGGGATAAAATTAACAAGCCAGCAAAGCAGCGAGCTGCTAGTCTCTTCATCAGCTGATCAGGAAAAAAAAGAGAGCTGGGGAAAGGCTATGTTTTCATATACAAGTAATTTTATTTTACTGAAAATTTAATACTGAAAGGATTGTGGAGACTCAAATCTGCTGTTTCATTCTACCTACTACAAGGCCCGAAGCCTTCCTCCTTCAGCCTGTTTTAATATTGACAACTACTTATCATATTTTTTTCCCCCCTGATTATTCCAGGCAGCAGAATTAGAGATTTTTAGCTCAGGTGGTTTCTCATTCTTACTCACATTTGAACAATTAAGCCAATAAGAAAACAAATTAATATTCAAATTTATTTTTTTAAAGGTGTGCTTTTTTTTTGTATTTTAAAGCTTATTTTAGTGCTTTAAGAAAATAGGCTGCGTGGTTTTGTTGACAACTACTTATCATATTTTTTTCCCCCCTGATTATTCCAGGCAGCAGAATTAGAGATTTTTAGCTCAGGTGGTTTCTCATTCTTACTCACATTTGAACAATTAAGCCAATAAGAAAACAAATTAATATTCAAATTTATTTTTTTAAAGGTGTGCTTTTTTTTTGTATTTTAAAGCTTATTATAGTGCTTTAAGAAAATAGGCTGCGTGGTTTTGGAGCAGTTTAAGATGATTTTTTTTTTTTGATAAAAGAATTCTTTCATTAAACGCATGTAAGTAAAAGCAATGTGCATGTTCTCAAGTTCAAGTATTTTAATACATTATATTATTCTCTTTAAAGAAAATCCCAACAACTGTGACACTTCACTTTCAGTTTCATGCTGTAAAATTTTTCATTGTTTTTCTTTGCTGGGGGATAAATGGAGAGGGGGGAAGTTGTGAAAGGATATTTCTCCTCTTACCCCTCCCTTAAATTTTGCAAGAATGGAACAAAGCATAAGCTTGTGTTATTTGGACTTCTCAATCTCTAAATCTGGGAGTAGCTAAGAAGCGAAAACAAATTAAACTGCAAAAAGAACCAGGGAGACCATTTTTATTACAATTGCTAATACGTGCAGATTCTTATTAAATTTAGGGTTTGGAATCACAAGGAAACACACAAAGTACTGACCATTATTTCCCTTAAATTAAGGTTTTATGCAGGAATGCAGAGAACTACAAAACATTTTCCCTCCTCCCCAAAGACCCCAAACACATCCATATGCAGTGCTTTATGTTCAGGGATTTCTAAGGGTCTTTTTCTAATGGAAATCAATTCACTAAATATTTCCCAGTGCTTCTCGCACTTAAGAGAGTGGAGTTAAGATTACTCCAGCCTCAAAGTAAAATTATTCATGGAAAATTTTAAATTGTTCTCCTCTTAAAAAAAAAAATTATTTATTCAACTGGCTTCACTGACACTACTCAGGGCTAGGGGCTAGTGACACACACACAGAACTTGCTACACAATGCTCAAGTACTACCCCACAAAGAATTCCCTTCCAAACCTTTTACCAGCACAATATTGAAATAAATCACAGAAGCAAACCCCCAGTTTCCGACTGGTGACGTGTTGCGCAAGAGTGCGAGCCCTAATTCAACATACAGACGGCTCCCATGCTGAACTGCCTCTAGATTTAATGAAGTGAATAGGAAGGAAGTCGGGGGAAAAAAAGTGTACAAATAAGAGATTAACGCTTTCCTTCCCTACCCAAACGGTGAGACACAACTACAGCGAAGTTTGCTGAGGCACTTCTTCCCTTAAAGGCACACGGCACCCATTTGGCTCCCGAAGTCGCTAAGAAAGAAAAAAACCCTTCTGGTGATAAAAATCCCCAGCCAAGTTAAAATAGTTAAGCATATTTCAGCCTGCGTTTTTTTTTCCTGAATGAAGCTGGGAATTACTCGTTTCTCCACTGGATGGCAACCTTCTTCCCCCCACCCTCCTTTTTTCTCTTTCTCTTTCAATTTAAAAAAAAAATTTTTTTTTAAGAATACATGATCATGACACAGGATATTCAAGATAAGATACAGAGAAGCTCTTTCCTCAATTAGTTAAGAAAGCAGTATGTGTGTGTGCGTAGGTTCTGATCATAAAATGCAGGAGACAGTGTGTGTGTGTGTAGGTTCTGACCATAAAATGCAGGAGAAGGGGGTATGTGTGTGTGTGTGTGTGTGTGTGTGTGTAGGTTCTGATCATAAAATGCAGGAGAAGGGTGTGTGTGTGTGTAGGTTCTGACCATAAAATGCAGGAGAAGGGTGTGTGTGTGTGTGTGTGTGTGTGTGTATAGGTTCTGATCATAAAATGCAGGAGAAGGTTGTGTGTGTGTGTGTGTGTGTGTGTGTGTGTGTGTGTGTGTGTGTATGTGTAGGTTCTGAACATAAAATGCAGGACACGGTCCGTGGAGATGGTCGGTAGTACAGGATTAGCTGTTTTAAAGCAAACAGTTTGCAGCTTACAGAGCACATGGCAGACCCGGGAACAAGCCCCACGTGGGTCCAGCCATGCCCCCCTCTGTCATCCCAACACACACTATGTCTTAGTGAAAGATGAACAGTCCAGAAAGTGCGCATTATCCTGACTCTTCCAACCCCACGGTACAGCGAGGCTCCACGATACCAGGCAGCGGCAGAAGGGATCCATGACTATGAATAGGTGAACAGGGACGAGCAAACAAAAGCCACAAGCCAACTCTGGGCGCACCGTTTCCCAGTGGCTGTCTTTTCCACTCAGCATCTCCAAACACACCGAGCTGTGTGGCACAGCCCTCACAGTGGAACTGCCCATCTTAAGAAAAACTGAATGGAGCAATTCGAAAGCAATTCTAGACAATGCACGGATGATCTTTTTGGAGATGAAATAGGAAATTCCGTATTCTAAATTCGAATGTCTGGTATTTAAATATCTGCCCCCTGACAAGGTCTCTCTCTGTGTGTTTCTTCTCTTTACCCTCTGTCTCTCTGGGGGTCCTTCTCCCTTAGGACTCTAATTGGTTCCAGAAGGCCCTCAGATGCTGCTGGAAGTAGGGGCGAGGGTTACAGAACTGAGGGCTAAGCAGTAAAGACAGAGGATTGGTGCCAATTACGCCCCCTGCGGACCACTAACCTTCATTCCAATATTCAGGGAAACTAGACCTCTCTCAAGCCCTGCTAAGACCTGGAAGCAAATAATTCAGGTAAAGATCCCCAGACAACCAGGGGAATCGGAGCAGCAACTACAACCATTTTAAAGAAAATTCAAGATTTCATGGATAAGGAACATTTTTATAGTAGGAATATTTTACAACAACAAAAATTGAACCTGCTCAAAATGCCACAATCATTTCAATCTCTCGGTTTCATAAAGACTATAGCAATTTTGGATACAGAATCTCACCGAAGCTGGACAATTGTTTTTGACTATCATATGAAAATTAATAAAGGGAAGCCTCATGAAAATGGAGTCAGGAGGCCAAAAGGGGGAGCTCTCACAAAGCACCACTGCATGTCAATCACAGGAAGATTTGTCAGATTCAGACCCGGAGAAGAATCATCAACAGGACAGATTCACCAGTTACAGGACCCGACTGGAACAGATATTTGGTGGACCCTTGAACAACAAAGGTTTGACCTGTGTGAGTCCACTTACACGTCAATTTTTATCAGTAGTAACTACTACAGCACTACATGATTTGCAGTTGGTTTAATCCCAAGTTGGGTGCAGAGGACCTGCAAGTGTGGGGGGCCCACTCTAGGTTACACACAGATTTCTGACTGCAGATAGGGCTGGCACTCCTAACCCCCGCACTGCCCAGGGTCAACTGTACACTGCATCTCCTATAAGACATCTACTCCCCCAGCAATCCAGCCGGTGAGAAACCATTATCACTCCAAACTCTTCCTTTTCTCCAAACAACCCTCCCCAACTTCTTCCTTTTTATTCACTAAAGAACACTCCTCTCTTTTGTTTGTTGGACTTGTCTATGATTTTTGTTATAGCATGGTTGTCCTGAAACACAATTTTATGCTATTCCTGACAAGCTCATTTTTGCTGATAAAATAACTTTTATTTTTGAGGTCAATAATTACTACCCCACCCAAGCCATCTGTTAGGTCAATATGCATAAAATCAAATTTCCAGAGGTAAAATAAGCAAGACACAAAAAGACAAATATTGTATAATTCCATGTATATCAAAAAGGAGAGCAGTGGTCCTCAGGGGTCAAACAGATAGGGGTGTGAGGACTGACTGATTAATGAGTGCAGAATTTCAGTTTGAGATGATGAGAATATTTCTGGAGCAGAGAACAGTAATAGGTGCACAATAACGTGCTGAAGTATACACTTGAGAGTGGTTAAAATTATGCACTTTACATTACGTGTTTTTATCCCAATAAAAAAAGTCCCTGTAAAAGAAAACAAATTCAATATTAAGGAAAAATCTCCAACAACTGCAGGTTCATACGTGTTCCTTACACCTCAACACATAATGCTGTGAAATCTTATGAGCTTTCCTTCCAAACTCAAAACCTTACAATATTTCAACAAGAAGCACGTTTGGTCTTGTCCTGGCCAATGACTAGAAGCCTTTTCAGAAATCTTCAATTATTCACTCATTCAGTGTTATTAAGGAAACATCCGTGATGTACGGAAATTCCTGTACACAAGCCATACCTGTTCACAAACTTTGTACCATTGTTACCAAATGCCTCAAACACTCAAGAAATGAAACAAGTTAATCTGAAGGCTAAGCATTTTAGCATAGTTTTTAAATAAAATTTTTTTCCTCTGGGGTTCAATTAACTGATGACAATTTTATAGACCCCCCCATTTCTTAATTCACTCATCTGTGAGGCAAATCAGAGGCCAGCTGAGTTCCCTGCTCTCCCTAAGTCAAGGAATGAGATGGACAATGTTGGCCACTCAGGGAAAGCAGATGGAGCCTCAGTTTAGCTGAATTTCTGGTCCTGAGAGCTTTACAATTTGTTTAACAACTTTAGATCACATTCGCAACAATGATCCAAGGTTCTTTCTTTCCTCTCTGATGGCATAAGGAAGCACAGAAACACAGGGAGGAGGAGAGGGGAGAGGGGAGCCACCCTTTATACAATGAGACAGAGTAAATTAGTATCTTTTTCAGGAAAAAGAAATTTGACATTAGAAGAGGAAAAAAATACATGGATTATTAAAATTATAAGCATGGGATTCTCCAGACCGGAATACTGGAGTGGGTAACCATTCTCTTCTCCAGGGCATCTTCCCAACCCAGGGATCAAACCCACATCTCCCTCGTGGCAGGCAGATTCTTTACCATCTGAGCCACCAGGGAAACCCCATAAAAGTTATTTAAGCTTCAAGATCAACTATGTACCTCTGTGGCAGTATTAAACATAATGATCTACTCACAGAATGACTTGAGATGCAGGGAAGGGCGGTTCCCCAAACTTCTGGCCTCATCAATCCTGCCACATTACAGACATAGAGCATTAACACCTTTGTTAGGCATGTGTTACACTTCAGCTCCCTTGGTGGAATCAATCACAGAGCCCAAGAGAGAACTTGGGAGCCTGTGACAGAAGCTTAGAGCAACAGTGGAGAATTAAAGAAATACATATCGCCTGTCTTACCCCCAAGACCATTCACCAGTCACTATCAACTCCTAACAGCCAAAACTCCACCTGATTCTTTCCATAGCAGAGCTCCTCCGGGGGCCTGGTCCACCTGTGTACTTGGAGGTTCTCAGGATATTAAAGAAAAGGAGAAGACATGCAGAAAGAATTGTGGTTTAATTTCAGCACTTACAAAGAATAATTTAATGCTTCTGTGACAGACAGGTAAAACTGAATGATTAAGGATGTCATCATCTCATTTAGAGATGATGACAAATGGTGAAGTGCAGATCCTGGGGTCAAATGATCAATGCTTTTCTGGGTTTTCCTGTGACAGGCTGTCCGCGAAGCTTACGGGCCACCAGCCCAAGACCAGTTCTGTCTGTAAACCCACCATGGTTAAAGCATCAAATTCAAAGGAATTCAAATGGGGGCAAGGGTGAGAATAGGACACGTGTTCCACTTGGGGCAGCGCAAAGAAGGCCACCAACAGCCATGTTCCAAGCGAGGAGACCGCAAAGGTAAAGCAACATGGGAAGTCAGGAGCGCAGTGATGTGAGGCCATTTCTTAGAAGAAGGAAGAGCATCAGTTTCAATAAACCTGGAGACGCATGGCATCGTGAATCCTCTACTACCACTGCTGCCATCACCACGGGCAGCGGGGGCCGCGGTTCACGGGCTGTTCACCATGCTGCCGGCTGCTTCACGCCTCACACACGTTTGCTCTTTTCATCCTCACAACAACCCGCTTAGGTCCTGTCATCCTCCTCATTTCATAGGTGAGGAAACTCAGGCATGCAGAGATGAAGCACACCGCACTGGATCAAGAGATACAGACTACTCTGTACAAAACAGGTGAGCAACGAGGATACACCGCCGAGCACAGGAAACTACAGCCGTTATCTTGTAACGACTTTTAATGGACTACAATCTGTAAAAATACTAAATCACTGTGCTGTGCACCCCAACTTAATGCAAGACTGTAAATCAACTATACTTCAATTAAAAAATTAAGTGAGTCACAGACTCGCAGGGTGTAAGCTCTGGAAGTCTGACTGCATAAGCCCTACCCACACTGGGAAGTTACCCTACTCCCCAGCACAAAGGGTCTCTGAGCCACCCAAGTGAAAGTGAAAGTTGCTCAGTCCTGTCCGACTCTGCAGCTCCACGGACTATACAGACCATGGAGTTCTCCAGGTCAGAATACTGGAGTGGGTAGCTGTTCCTTGCTCCAGGGGATCTTCCTAACCCAGGGATCAAATCCTGGTCTCCTGCACTGCAGGCAGATTCTTTACCAACTGCGCTATCAGGGAAATCGGAGCCACCAAGAAGAGGCTAAATTATGCTTAGGCTTAGGTGAATAATACAGTCAAGAACATCGCACGGTCCATCTTGGGAAGACTTCCGCAAAGACAGAAGCACGCATTCACAAGTGTGCTTACATACATGGCACACACATGGAGACACACACACACACACACACACACACACACACACACACAGTCCTTGCTTTGCATGCAAGCGAGGGACCATAAAAATGACTAGACAAGCTGAAACTGAACAAAGCCATTCTGATAATCAACAGGAAAATTATGATCATTCTATGATACTGACAAATTTATGTCAAAGCATTAACTCATTGTGGGTTATGCATGTACAGGGGAATGAAAAACATAGTAAAATGAGTATTTAGTACACTAATTTAAAACATGAGAAATATGGCATTAAAATAGTAAAAAAAAAAAATCTATCAAGAACATTTGGATAGCACTTGCCTTTTTATTTTCATCAAATAGCTTAGGATACAGATCAAGACCCTTTTCTAAGCCTTGGCAAATTGCCAAGAATCAGCTTTCAACATTTTACCCTTTGCCCTTTCAATGTTGTGAATTCTCTCCACATTCCTTTCATGTGTTTTTTTGTTTGTTTGTTTGGAACTGTCACTTCCTCTGGGACATCTTCATCCTTTCTGTCATGACTGTTTTCTTCATTACGTCGTTAAGTTTGCCTTACTAAGTTTCTCTGGCTGAATATGTAGAGTCCCCTCCAAAGGCCCCTGTGTGAGCGTACATCTTTCTTCACTTAAGCTCCTGATAAGGTGGTCTTCCAAGAAAGATCTATCTTGGGGTCGCAAAGAGTTGGGCACGACTGAGCGACTGAACTGAACTGAGGTCACTAGGGTGGATGCTAATCCAATGAGTGGTGTCCTCCTGAGAGGAGAGATTAGGACACAGACACAGAATACTGCCAATACCTTGATCTCAGACGTCTTGCCTCCAGAACAATGAGAAAGCCAATGTTTGTTGTTTAAGCCGCTCAGTATGTGCTATTTTGTTTGGTAGCCCTGGCAAACTAACATAGATGATAACTGGAATCTCTTATTTGAGGGACTGATTTTTTTAATTGTATCCTGATAGTGAAAATTTGTAAGTAATGCAATCAGTTCAGTCCAATTCAGTCGCTCAGTTGTGTCCGACTCTTTGCGACCCCATGAACTGCAGCACACCAGGCCTCCCTGTCCATCACCAACTCCCGGAGTTCACTCAAACTCATGTCCATCGAGTCGGTGATGCCATCCAGCCATCTCATCCTCTGTTGTCCCCTTCTCCTCCTGCCCCCAATCCCTCTAAGCATCAGGGTCTTTTCAAATAAGTCAGCTCTTCGCATCAGGTGGCCAAAGTATTGGAGTTTCAGCTTTAGCATCCGTCTTTCCAATGAACACCCAGGACTGATCTCCTTTAGAATGGACTGGTTGGATCTCCTTGCAATCCAAGGGACTCTCAAGAGTCTTCTCCAACACCACAGTTCAAAAGCATCAGTTCTTCGGCGCTCAGCTTTCTTCACAGTCCAACTCTCACATCCATACATGACCACTGGAAAAAACCATAGCCTTGACTAGACAGACCTTTGTTGGCTGTCTCTGCCTTTTAAATTGCTATCTAGGTTGGTCATAACTTTCCTTCCAAGGAGTAAGCGTCTTTTAATTTTATGGCTGCAGTCACCATCTGCAGTGATTTTGGAGCCCCCCCAAATAAAGTCAGCCACTGTTTCCACTGTTTCCCCATCCATCTATTTCCCATGAAGTGATGGGACCGGATGCCATGATCTTAGCTTTCTGAATGCTGAGCTTTAAGCCAACTTTTGCAAAGGGGCAGAGTAAAGACTGCTCGTATGTATATAAAACATTCCTTTGAATAAGTGATGGCAGTCTTTATCTTTCATGCCTGGAGTGTAAGGGGAGCTGTCCTGCTCTTAGTTCATCCACCTGGATCTATGTTCCAAATCAGGCAACTTCTCCCTGCCCTGGTCTCACCCCGTGGGCCTGAGAACGGGGCCCTGTTCTCGGGATTGCCGGTCTTTAGGCTTGTGCAGGGCCTGGCCTGAGGGTCTCTGCATAAGCCCAAGTGAGACTGACTGGCTGGGGTAGCTCACTTCTCTTAGGAATTTGAACTATAAATGTGAAAGAGCATATCCACACTGGTGTGAGAGTTGAAGCTGAATGAGGTCATGAGGTAGCTTTGTCAAGTTTGATTGTCCTGCTTTATTTAATACTAAGTCAATAAAGCAAAAAATTCTAAACAGAATTTTGAGCCCCTACTAGCTAAGCAATATACATATGTTGCAAGTGCAATTTGCAATGCAGTAAATTTTACAATGAATCTCTAGTTTTAAAGCACAAACAAACAAGACACAGGGAACTATGACCAGGTTTTACCAGTAAACACACTTAGCACTTTTCTGGTCTTGCTTGGTTTCCATAGCTCTGTGGTACCCTAAGCCAGGACTAGCAGTTTTGCTGGGAATCCCCAGCTGAAATTAACACAGACAGAATCGGAGATCCCGTCAACCAAGACAGTGTCAGCAATTGGCATGGGGCAGACAAACATCGGGACAGGCTTTAACGGGTAGTGGCATTCTTTTACAGATGACAATCCCTAAAATGCATTCCAGAAACAGAGCATCTAGAGAAAATCTTACAAGATGCACCCCTGAGTAAACAAGACAGCCAGCATTTTCTCTTAATGGACCTCCGCTAGGACTCTGCCCACAGCACCGGCCTTCTGCTCTCTCCACCTCACTCCACACCAACACTCAGCTGTGTCGCCCAACATTTCGATGCTAGTTATGCTTGTTCTTGGAACTACATAAAAGCGGGCTTCCCAGGTGGCACTAGTGGTAAAGAACCTGCCTGCCAATGCAGGAGACTTAAGAGACCCGGGTTTTGATCCCTGGGTTGGGGAAGATCCCCTGGAAGAGAGCATGGCAACCTACTCCAGCAGTCTTGCCTGGAGAATCCCATGGACAGAGGAGCCTGGCCGGCTACAGTCCATAGAATCGCAGAGTCTGAAACAGCTGAAGCGACTTAGCACAAACACACAGTTGTGAAAAGAAACAGGATTCTTACTTCTACAAAACAGTGAGCATAACCAAAGACTCCATAAAAGATGAGCTGCTTAAAAACAAAATACTGTTGAAGTTGGCAAAGGCTAGACTCTTATAATTCGGAAAGGACTTGCCTTCATTCCCTGGTGGCTCAGAGGACAAAGTGTCTGCCTGCAATGCAGGAGACCTGGGTTCGATCCCTGGAGAAGGAAATGGCAACTCACTCCAGTATTCTTGCCTGGAGAATCCCTTGGACAGAGGAGCCTGGTGGGCTACAGTCCACGGGGTCGCAAAGAGTTGGACACAACTGAGCAACTTCCCTTTCTTTCTTGCCTTCACTGTGCTTTGTTGGTGTCAGGGTTCTCCCTCATGGATGGGTTAATTAGACAGAGGAATCCTTTCATGTGTATATATCTATTGAATAAACAAAATGTATACTTTATATCTTATAGTTTTGTCAATTATACTGCAATGAAGCTAAAGGGTTTTTTTTTTCCCCCCAAAGATTCTCACTCTAAAAAGAGCAATACTGGAAATCCTATGTGATACATAATGGGTGTTACTTATGCAAGATAGACTACCGTTTTCTAGCAAGCAGACTCAGAGGAAACCCAAGACTTCCCTCAAAACTGTGGCAAACAGACATATCTTATTTTTTTCCTTGAAGCTTTCATCTACATACAAGTGAGATGTGTATCATTTTCTAACCTTAACTAATATTTTCATTGACAGACTGGCTACTGGGTCTGATTATTTCAGCTAAGGTGGCTTCTGCCTTTTTTATCTTTTTGGAATGGGGTCACAAAGAAAGGCCTATTAGCTTGCTTATTCTTTTTTGCCATCCAGTCCTCTTCTCCCCTGCAATAAGATGTAATCGCTCCATTCTGAGTATTTCGATGTTATTATGGGCCACACCCTATTGGTCAGATTTTACATACCCCTTTCATCACGGGACTGCCCTATTTGCATTCTCAAGTTTTCCTCAGTGAATCAATTCAAGTCTCTTGCCTGGAGCGTTGGGGATGCCCCTGACCTGGTCATCCCCCTTCTGACCTGCCTGATGTCCTGGTATGTGCACCCAGCGAGAGTAACAGGAAGAAGCCTGGGACCTCCCTAGAGCACGCTAGGCATCTTCCCCACTTGGTGATTTCTCACGTTCCCCTCTGGAGTGTCTTTCACAAATCCTTACATCCATGATTGTCCCTGCTTTCCTCCAGCTGTGAAACTTTCTTTCTTTTTTCCTTACAGAGACCATGCATTATTTTTCTCAGTTTCCCTACAGAATCTAGCTTTGGGAGGGAAAAATCAGGGAACAGAACAATACTTGAACTCAAAGTCAACTTCTAGACAGAGTTCCCTGTGAAAATTGCTCTTAGGTCATCTACCAGCTTACCAAATACTATGACTGAATTCAAGTGCATTTGTTTAGATATTTCTATATTAATCAAGTACAAAGTTACCAACTCTAGTGTCAAACTCTTATCATCCCGGCATCACCCTCTAGTCTTCATGTCACTTCTCACCTCCCTGTTAGCATCAACTTCTAGAGTCATCAATACTGATGAATCTCTTTCCTGACCATATAAATTCCTTTAGCAACCAAAACACTGACATTTTCCCAAACCAGCCCAAAGCCTCCTATATCCCATTTCTATTCATCACCTCTAAACCTGTTTTGTCTCCTTTCTCTTCCATTGCTCCTTACTTAAAATCTTTCCATCCTTTAACACTCCGGTTTTGGAACTTCCTACCTTTTCCCCCCACATTTTCCTTCCTGTGACTGCAGATTCTCCCAGTTTTCCTTAGGCCTGCTTCTTTTCTGTTCTGACTGTAACTGTGCAGTCAGTGTGCATGTGTGGTCAGTGGCCCCTTCTGAGTACACAGCAGGCATCACTAATACGTCTGAGGTCCTCATCAGCCACAGGCGAGATGTCTCTGAGCGAGCCTAGGAAGACTTGTTGCTGGGGCGCTTCCAAAGTGCTTTCCTGGAGGGGCTATGAGACACACCCGCGAAGGCTCCTACGTGGGGTGTCTTCTGCGGAGCAGCCTGGACAGACTCACAAGCCTCCGCGTGGTGAGTGCTTTCTGAGCAGCTCCTAACCACCGATGGCCGGTACCTGTGACACGTCCAGTCCCCTATTTTGAATGTAGAATATTCTATGGAGATCCAAATTGGCCCCAGCTTCAAGTGTGTCCTCAATGCTCTCAGTTTCAAAAATTCTCCCTCCAGCCTGGCCTTACCAATCAAGACTTCCAATATCCTACCAAAAAGTCCCAAGTTAAATAAATCCTTTTCTTCTGACAGAGTGAGTATTTCTCTTCTGAATCCTTCTATTTCACTGAAGGGCAGCAGCGTCCCCCACTTCCTCCGGAAGAGAAACCTTTAAAATCATCAATTTCCCTTATTATAATCTATGTCCTGTCAGTCACCACAGTTTACCTCTAAAATGTTCATCAGTTGGGAAGGAAACAGTTGTTTTCTTCCCTTTGGTCTGGTCTTCTCTTCACAGGGTCAAGTATAATGGCCTCCCTAGGAGTTTCCCTCATCCTCTCTCTAGGGCCCTTTAAATTCATCCTTTATAATGAAAATGGTTATCTTTTCTCGATCTAAAAGGAGGGAAAGATCACTCACTCTCAGATTTCAGAAAGGCTCAGACTCCCCATTCTTTCTATGGAGAGGATAAAGAATACAGCCCAGATTCTCTGGTCACCAGAGCCTCATCTTGGTTTTCCTTCTCCGCTCCCATCCCTATAAAAACGCTCTGCTCCCAACACACAGGGCAGGAGCAGCCTGTGTCACATGTCCATGACTCTTCACGCCTCCCTTAGAGGGGTTTCTCCCGATCCCTCTTTCCTACCAAATCATGCTTGCCTTTTAAGAAACGGCCAAGGTGCCATTTCACTCACAGTACTATACTTGACCTCTCTTTCCCCTGTTCTTTCATAGTATATTACAGGTATTATTTATTTAAATCTTCTTGGTATGAGCTTTGGCTTTGTCTTAAAATATGTCTGACATGGAAGCAACTTAAATGCCCATTGATACAGAGGTGGATAAAGAAGCTGTGGTACATATATGCAATGGAATATTACTCAGCCAGAAAAAAGAACAAAACAGTTATCATTTGCAGAGATGTGGATGGACCCAGAGGATATCATACAGAATGAAGTTAGAAAGAGAAAAACATGTATTGAATAATATCACTTATATCATGGCATCTAGAAAAATGGTAGAGATGAACTTATTTGCAGAGCTGAAAGAGAGTCACAGATATAGAGAACAAACTTATAGCTACCAAGGGGTGAAGGGAGTGGTAGGATGAATTGGAAGACTGGGATTGACATATATACACTATATGTATAAAACAGGTAACTAGTGAGAACGGACTGTGGTGACCTAACTTGGAAAGTGAAAGTTGCTCAGTTGTGTCTGACTCTTTGTGACCCCATGGACTATGCAGTCCATGGAATTCTCCAGGTCAGATTACTTGGAGTAGGCAGCCTTTCCCTTCTCCAGGGATCTCCCCAACCCAGGGATAGAACCCAGGTCTCCCCCATTGCAGGTGGATTCTTTACCAGCTGAGCCTCAAGGGAAGCCTAAGAATACTGGAGTGGGTAGCCTATCGGTTCTCCAGTGGATCTTCCCAACCCAGGAACTAAACCAGAGTCTCCTGCATTGCAGGCAGATTCTCTACCAACTGAGCTATTAGGGAAGCGCCATTTAGAAGGAAATTTAGAAAGGGATATATGGATACATATGACTGATTCACTTTGCTGTTACAGCAAGAAACTAACACAACACTGTAAAGCAACTATATTCTAATAAAAAATAACAAAACGTCCTAACTTCCTATCAGTCTGAAATGGCTTTTGGAAGTTTTAAAAATGTCATTTTAATAAAAATAGCCTTCCAAAGCATTTAGATTGAGGCCTTGCTCAACCAGTGGGACCCCAAAATCTTACTGAAATAAAATTGTCTTTATTGTTTACTCTTCTGCTTTCTCAAAATGACAGGGTTTACCGAGGAAGTGCATTCTAAGGTCTGGCTTAAAAGATTACCGTTTAAGGAAAGGCTGCAGGATTATACAATGAATTATACTAAGCCAGATAAACAGAGCAAAATGAAGATTTTTGGTTTTTGTTTGCCCTGCTCGAGCCCTCCTCTTTAAACTGCCTCTATTTTAATTGGTAATTATAAAATCTTTTGTCTCGATCCAGCTTTGGGAGTTAAATGGTTTAAATAAGATATTCAACCTCATTGGCAGAAAGGACCTTGTAAGCTGAATCACCCCTACTTAGCTCAGAGGCAAAACCATGTGGATGACTCAAGTGAACAGGTAAGGAGGAGAAAGGGAGGGGTCTGGCCCAATAGAAACCAGGCAACAAGAAGGGTAGAGAAAGCACCCAAAAGTGAAAGTGTTAGTCACTCAGTCATGTCCGATTCTTTTGCGACCCCATGGACTGTACCTCTGTCCATGGCATTCTCCAGGCAAGAATACTGGAGTAGGTAGCCATTCCCTTCTCCAGGGGATCTTCCTGACCCAGGGACTGAACCCGAGCCTCCTGCATTGCAGGAAGATTCTTTACCATCTGAGCCACCAGGGAAACTGGGAAGAAGGAAGTCCACAAAGGAGGCCTTTCTGGAGGAGCGGTGGGGTTAACGGCGTTCATGAGGTGTGTCTTACGTCCTATCCAGGAGCTTTCTTGATATTTGCAAGCAGTGAGTTCTCCCAGGGTCATTAAGAGACTCATCTGTTTCTGATCTGACCTGAGATCCTGAACCTTTTCAAGAAGAAGCCAAAATAACAGGCCAGGAGGAGGCACACTGACTGAGCAAAGGGGCTGTGAACTGGGAGGTGATTTATTTAATATCTATCTTTTACCAAACCCCATACTCCCACAGACTTGCACTGATGTACATTTTCAAAATCTTTAAGGCAATGCATTCAACATTCCATATTAAAATACATATATACTAAATGCTGGGCTTCCCTGGTGGTCCAGTGATGAAGAATCCGCCTTGCAATGCAGGGGACACTGGTTCTGTCCCTGGTCTCGGGAAAGAGCCCACCTGCTTTGGGGCAGCAAACCCGTGTGCCTGCCACAACCACTGAAGCCTGAGAGCCTCGAGCCTGTGCTCTGCCACAAGAGAAGCCACTGCAATGAGAAGCCCACCCCACAACCAGGGAGTGGCCTCTGCTCTCCGCAACTAGAGACACACCGCTCACAGCAGTGAAGACCCAGTGCAGGTAAAAATAAACATCTTCATAAAAGTTGCTCAGTTGTGTCTGACTTTTTGTGACCCCATAGACTGTAGCCCCCGAGGCGCTTCTGTCCATGGAATTTCCCAGGCAAGAATTCTGGATCAAGTTGCCATTTCCTTCTCTAGGAGACTTTCCTGACTCAGGGATCCAACCTGTGTCTCTTACATTGGCAGGTGGATTCTTTACCACTGAGCCACCAGGGAAGCCTCCCTATTACCATCTATCACACTCGAAGTGACCTTTTAGGATTTACTCTTCGGGTAACTTTGAAGTGTATGCTGCGATATTACTAACTATAGCCTGAATATACCATGCTGTATATTTCATTGCCATAATTCAGTTATTTTATAACTGGAAGTTTGTACCTCTCGACCCCTTCACCCATTTTTGCCTACTCCCCAACCGTCCTCTTCTCTGACAATCATCACTGTATTCTCTGTTTCTATGATTTTGGTTTTGTTTGTTCATTTGTTTTGTTTTTAAATTCCACATAAATATGAAATCACATAGTATGTCTTTCTCTGACTTATGTCACTCAGTATAAGCCCCTCAAGGTCTATCCATGTTACTGAAAATGGCAACACTTCTGTTTTCTTTGAGGTGACTAGAATTCCACTGCATATATATATATATATCACATTTCCTTTATCCATTCATCCATTGATGGACACTTACGTTGTTCCTATATCTTGTCTATTGTAAGTAACACTGCAGTAAACATGGGGGTGCATTTATCTTTTCAAGATAGTGATTTTGTTTCCTTTGAATAAATACCCAGAAGTGGAACTGCTGGATCATATCATAGTTTTGTCTTAAATTTCTTGAGGAACCTCCATACTGTTTTACATAGTGGTTGTACCAGTGTGAAGAAAGCTGAGCACCGAAGAATTGATGCTTTTGAACTGTGATGTGGGAGAAGACTCTTGAGAGTCCCTTGGACTGCAAGGAGATCCAACCAGTCCATTCTAAAGGAGATCAGTCCTGGGTGTTCATTGGAAAGACGGATGCTAAAGCTGAAACTCCAATACTTTGGCCACCTAATGCAAAGAGCTGACTTATTTGAAAAGACCCTGATGCTTAGAGGGATTGGGGGCAGGAGGAAAAGGGGACGACAGAGGATGAGATGGCTGGATGGCATCACCGACTCGATGGACATGAGTCTGAGTGAACTCCGGGAGTTGGTGATGGACAGGGAGGCCTGGTGTGCTGCAGTTCATGGGGTCGCAAAGAGTTGGACATGACTGAGCGACTGAACTGAACTGAACTGTACCAGTTAACATTCCCACCAGCAGGAAGATCTCTTTTTCAAATTCTCACCAACACTTGTCAGTTCCTGTCTTTTTGAGAACTCCCATTCTAAGAAGCAGAACTGATCTTGTGGTGTTGATTTGCAGTTGCTTTATGATGAGTGATGCTGTTGTCTGTTGGCCACCTACATATCTTTTTTTGTAAAAACGTCTATTTGGATTGTTCAATTGGATGTTGACCCTTGATGGAGATATAATTTGCAAATTTTCTCTCCTATTCAGTAGGCTGTCTTCTCATTCTCTTAATGGTTTCCTTTGCTGTGCAGAAACTTCTTTGTTTTCGTTTTTGTTGCATTTTCTTTTGGAGTCAGATATAAAATTTGTCACCAATGTGACAAACAGCTTACCGCCTATGCTGTTTTTTTTCTAGGAGTTTTAATGCTTCAGATCTTACATTTAAGTCCTTGATCCATTTGGAGTTAATTTTTGTGTATAGTGAAAGATAATGGGCTCATTTTATTCTTTTGCTGTCCAGTTATCCCAATACCATTTATTTACTGAAGAGAACTTTCTTTCCCCTTGTATATTCTTGTACTGCTGTCATAAATTGATTGGCTCTCTATACATGGCTCAGATAGTAAAGCATCCGCCTGCAATGCGGGAGACCTGGGTTCAGTCTCTGGGTTGGGAAGATCCCCTGGAGGAGGGCATGGCAACCCATTCCAGTATTGTTGCCTGGAGAATCCCATGGACAGAGGAGCCTGGTGGGCTACAGTCCATGTCGCAGAGTCGGACACAACTGAGCAACTAAGCACAGTATAAGACATGGGCTTATTTCTGGGTTCTTTATTCTATTTCACTGATCTACTATACTTGTTTTATGCCAACAAAATAACATTTTGATTACTATAGCTTTGTGATATAGTTCAAAATTGGGGACAGTGATGCCTCCAAATTTGTTCTTCTTTCTCAGGATAACTTTAGCAATTTAGGACTTTTGTGGTTTTTGTGGTTCCATAAAAATTTTAGGATTGTTAGTTGTATTTCTGTGAGAAATGTCTTTGGAACTGATAAGGATTGCACTGAATCTGTCTATTGCTTTGAGTAATATGGACATTTGACATTATTAATTCTTCCAATCCAAACAGATTTCCATTTCTTGTGTCTTCTCCAATGTATTTCACCAGTAAAACAGTTTTCAGTATATAGGTCTTTTACCTCTTTGGTTAAATTTATTCTTAGGTACAACTGTAAAGGGGATAGTTCTCTTTTGGATAATTTGTTGTCAATGCATAGAAATGCAACTAATTTTTGTATACTATTGATTTTACTGAATAAACCTGTCACCTTACTGAATTCATTTATTACTGAGTTCTAACAGTTTTCTTTGTGAAACTGAAAAGCCATATTTGAAAGTGAGGGCAAACAGGTTGTGAAACCTGAAGTGGAGGAATAAAAGTCCTGTTTATGAGAAGAAGCAAAAATTGCCATTCCAGTGTGGGGAGGCATGCCCCCACACACGTCTTAACAGCTCTAAAAACAACAAGTCCTTTAGCAGTGGGTGCCCAGGAAAACAGGGTGCTCTTCAGACTGATTGGAAGGACATGCAAATACAGCTGACAACAGGCTGGGGCCTGATGGGATCATGGGTTGGGATTTACTGAAACTGCGGAGAGCCAACCCTCATAACAGGTTAAAAATACATCTGAACGCAACGGCACCACAGTAATCCCTGTCTGTGATTTTACTTGGCTCCTTTTCCAACCTGGGTATGTGAAGGTCAACAAGATTACAGGTGACTCTATTTTCTTACCCCTCTTCCATATTTCTCATTATGCTTTTATGATGGAGAGAATCCCTCCGAATAAATTTTATTTTAAACATTGCATGTATGCATGCTTCGTCTTGTCTGACTTTGTGCGACCCTATGGACTATGGCCCACCAGGCTCCCCTGTCCATGGGATTCTCCAGCCAAGAACACTGGAGTGGCTGCTTTTTCCTTCTCTGAGGGATCTTCACAACCCAGGGATTGATCTTCACAACCCAGGGATTGAACCCACGTCTCTTACATCTCTTGCATTAGCAGGGGCGTTCTTTACCACCAGCGCCTCTTGTGAAGCCCTCTTTTAACTGTTACTTTTCTTAAAAAAATATCTAGCTCTGGGTGCTGACTACAGATATGCAAAAGACACAATTTACAAAACTACTAATAAATAGTCATTCACTAGATTTGTGTAACACAATAAAACCCCTACACTGGGTTTCTTAATTCTTTTGCAAAACAAATGTTCATGCCAGGGATTCCCCTGGAATGTTGACACTGTAGTCTGTTAGACGCCACGATATCCTTCCCAGACCTTCCAATAATATCCCATGACATTAGTGCATTTTTTTAAATTAAAGTAAATGCAAACAGATTTGGTCTTGATAATTTGGCAAGGAGACGTGATATGTTTCAATGAACAAAATAAATCCATGCAGCAGCTGTTATGTATTCTGCTTAGTAGAAGGGATTTAAAAAATGATGAGGTGGGTTATTTCTTCTTGATGACAGTGTGCTAGAAAAGTCTTTGGTCTTGGTCTATATGGAGGTGCTAAAGCCCCCAGCTCCCTGAGTAGAGAAAGTAGCTCCTTTGGCAGGTAGGTGTGCCCTTCACGGCTCCCCATGCTAGTATCCTGGCCATCATATATATACACATCATATCAGCACCCAGGACTCAGCTCAGCTCTCCAAATGTTACTAGCACCCAGGCAGTCCTGGACACCAATCACACACTGAGTCTACTAACACACTCTAGAACCCTCGTCAGCCTGCACTTCTGAGAGAAAGCCAGGCTAAGAACGAGCAGAAGAATCCCTCAGCCCCAACGCCTCTGAGTTTTAGTTCCTGAGGGTTGAGTCTCAGTTGGAGCCAGACCCACACAGTCCATTCTAGGGCTGCCAAAGACAAAAGTGGAGGAAGGAGGCAGGCAGGCGAGACGGGCCAGGCTCTTTTCCTCACCCCCATCCCTCACTTCGTGACTCCAATGTGCAGACAAGGAAACAGGCCAGGGAGGTGAGGTGACTTATCTAAGATGTCACACAACAAAATAACACACATCTGGAACCAGAGCCCCAACATCCCAATGCCTCAGGCTTGTCATTCCACTAAAATAGGAGAGGCAAACTGGGCAAGAAGGACAGAGCCACTGGAAGCCTTGATTAAGCTCAAGTTTTGAAGATGTCATTTTAAATGTGTGTGTGTATCTGTGTGTGTGTGTACACGCTCAGTTTCTCAGTTGTGTCCGACTCTTTGCAACCCTATGAACTGCCTGCTAGGCTCCTCTGTCCATGGGAGTTTTCAGGCAAGAATACTGGAGTGGGTTGCCATTTCCTTTTCCAAGGCATCTTCCCAATCTAGGGATCAAATCCATGTCTCTTGCACCTCCTGCAATTGACAGGTAGATTCTTTACCACTGCACCACCTGGGAAGCCCATCATTTAAAATAATCTTTGGAAAATATTCTATATTCAAGGTCCAAGGGAAAAATATTTTTTTAAAAACAGCATTGTGCATTGCTGCTGCTGCTGCTGCTGCTGCTAAGTCACTTCAGTCGTGTCAGACTCTGTACGACCCCATCAACGAAAGCCCACCAGGCTCCCCCATCCCTGGGATTCTCCAAGCAAGAACATTGGAGTGGGTTGCCATTTCCTTCTCCAATATATGAAAGTGAAAAGTGAAAGTGAAGTCGCTCAGTCGTGTCCAACTCTTTGCGACCCCATGGACTCCAGCCTACCAGACTCCTCCATCCATGGGATTTTCTAGGCAAGAGTACTGGAATGGGGTGCCATTGCCTTCTCCAACTGTGCATTAGGAATATATTTTTTATGATGGACTATGAGCACAGTGATCTTATATATTAGATTTCAGTAGGAGTGGCAAAACAAGAATCAAGTTTTATCTGCAGGAAAGTTTCACGGTCCTGTCAACAATTTCTCGTGATTCCGACAATTCAACATTCTTTAACAGAAAGTAAGAAAGGCATACATCTAAAAGGTACTTGGCCTAATGCTTAAGATCACCATTTTCCATTGGACACTCTCTTGTGCAAAAATAGAAATGAAAATCCAATTAATTTAGTATTTTCTATTTTGTCTTTTCTAGTTAGATTAGATGTCAATTTGGTTTTTGCTTAAAAAAAAATAAGGGCTTATGCTAGAAGACAGCTGTTGTAAAATCTATAAGAATTTCCAAGGAATAGCTGGATTGAAGTGATCGTTGTATTTTTATGCATATTTAAATACTCTTCATCAATGTGTTCTGAAATTAGAACAGAGCCTTTAAAATCTTGAAACACTTAAGAGCACTTATGTCAAAAGCACATGTCTTTAGAATTCTTTTAAGTAAGAAATCTTTACATGAAGACACAGATCATGAAATTAATAGGAAAAAATGGCAGTTATTTCTACCTTGATCCATATTTGTAAATAACACAGGATTCTACTGCCTTAACCAAAAGAATGTGAAGTGTAAGCACATACCCTCTCTGAGCCCTCATCTCTGGCTGGTACATTTACGTATTTACAAATATTTATGGAGTGCTTACTGTGTACGAGGCACTGCCCTACTGCTGGGATACGGCTGTGGACTAGACAGGCAAGGACCCTGGCTTTCCTGGAGCTTGGTACCAGTGGAAGAAGACAATGAGATAACCTTTAGATGGTGGCAAGGGCTGCGAAAATTACCGCAGGTTATGTGACAGTTGCTGGCAGGGCCCGGCTCCTTAAGTGGGGCAGTCAGGGAGGGTCTGTCTGGAAAGGGAGCAGAGGACAAGGAGACAGCCACGTGGTAATTAAGGAAGGAGCCTTCCTGGAAGCACACAGGTCCAGGAGGACAACCCAGCGTGGTGGCCACCCAGACAAGAGAAGAAGATGACATTCGAGGGCCAGGCAGAGGCTAGACTGCCATGGCCTTGGAGACTATGTTGAAGAGTTTAGATTCAATCACATATGTGATGGGAAGCTGCTGGAGGCGTGATGTGGGGAGCGGGACTGGTGCTGGGGGTGGTCTCAGCTGCAATCTGCTTTGGGAAGTGCCCTCCAGCTTCTCTGAGGAGCCACCTGAACTGTCCTGAACAAAGAGGAGAGCTATTCTCTAAGATACTGGCCATCTGCAAGTGCCACATGCTTCCCTCAGCTCATGATGTTGGCGTCTAACTCCCCCAATCCTTCTTTCTTTTGTCAAGGTGGATGGGGGATGCACTGTGTTGTATTTTTCCTCCACTGGAGGCCAAGTAGGGTGGGGAGACCCCGGAAGAGCACAGGGGTGGCTGCTGGGGAGGCTTGGGTCTCCCAGAAGCATCCAGGAGATGAACGCCGTTGCCAACCATGTCCAGAGGTCACCCCGTGTGCCAAAGATCAGCTGCCCTTGCATCCTCCAGAGTCTGAGGATGGGGGGAAGGGGAGAAATCATAAATAATGCCCCCAGAGACGTGACACTAAAAGTCTAGGGTGAAGGAGGATGGATATTTCTTAAACTCTGCTCGTTTTCTCACCAGTTAAAAGCCCTACGAGTCAGGGCATCTTACAATCTGTCCCAATCTCTATTAATTCCCATCTGTGTACACTTGGAGACCTGCTCTTGACAAGCTCTTTAAGGTGGCTAAGTGTGCAATATTATCTCTAATAGCATCTCTCAAGTTTGGCTCTTAATTGCTCTAATAAGGCAGGCCAGCCACCGTGAGGAACACTAGCTCGACAATTAACACTACTTTCCCCATGCTTGTACTGTGTGGAGCTCAGCCTGCTCACAGTTCAATAAATGGGCGTTGAATGGAATGTGCTTTTTACAGCCTCCACCAATGGACCCACTGATCAGAAAGCAGGGGATGCTCATTACTAAGCGCACAGTAAAAAGGAAAAGGAAAGCGGCTTCATGTGATTTCCAAGGTTGTCTTTAGGTAGGTGGAGGGGACCCAGCACAGCAAAGAGAATGCAGTTCCACCCAGATCAAGAAACCAAGGTGATACACTGAGGTGGCAGCAGGGCCAGAATGCACACACCAGCTTCCTGACTGCTAGCCCCCTGCCCTTCCTGCAGCCACGGAGGGTTAAGTAGAAAACCAGAGTCCAAGAGTTTATAGCTGCATGAGTACAGGTTGGCTGGCTTGAGGTGAGTAAGCCTGTGCGCATGCTCCGTAACGTACTCAGTAAGGAACCGTGTCGCCCTCCTTAATTCCATCAATGGTAAGGACGGGGCCTCTTCACTCCTTTTACCTTTCTTCTGTTGCCCCAAACCTAGGATTCAAGACACACAACAGAACTATTTTTATTTCTTCTTTTCCTACCCTCTAGGTAGTCTCTGAAATAATTTAATACTTTTTCCTTAATAGCTAATTTTTTTTTGGTAATCATTATATGCCAGGTTCTAAGGTACACATATGCAAACTTCAGAAAATTATATGAAGGAGCCACATTTTCGCCCATTTCTACAACAAAGCTACAGGAAGGCTATACTAGGCACCCCAGGTCACAAAGCAAAATAGGTGGAGCTGGGATCAGAACCCTGGTTCATCAGATTCCAAGGTTTAGTCTCTTAACCATGATCCTAGATGTCCTTGAGAGGCAGCGATCAAAGATACAGTTGTATCAGTAAAGTTCCCTATCCTGTCTCTAGCTTCCTAAAAACAGCTGTGCCCTCCCCAGCTCTCACTAGGAGAATGAAGTCATTTCACAGTGTATACCTGTCCCAAAAAATCACATGGTACACCTTAAGAATACACATATTTTGTCAAAAATAAACATATTCTTTAAAAAGATTTCTTTTTGTAGCTTTATGGATTTAAAAAACAAAATGAAAAACAAGAACCATTCTTGATTCAGAAAAGCAGCTATATTTCTAGAACCATCTGTCTCTAAGCAGTGGTTAAAGATAATGTGAACTGATGTGGGCTCCTTAGTATCTATCAGTACGCCAGGTCCAGTTCCCACAGTTACTTTCAATGTCTGAGGTTAGGTTTCAGAGCTAAACCTGGATTTCAAAAGGTTAAAACTTGAGACTAGAATTTCCAGGCATCACAGTTTTAAGAACCAACTGAAACAAGTCTCTGTCACTGCTCAGCCTTTAGGATTTAGTATTTTAGATGATCCTCTGAGGACACTTTCTTCCATTAAACCAACCTTATTGAGCTGTGACCAAAGGAAACATATCAGATCCAATCGCTGTGAAAACAATCTAGCCCGTTGATTTAAGAATAAAATAAAAAGTACAGAAAGATGTCAAAATTCATTTACTAGAGTCAAATGTTTCCCCCAGACAATTCACAACTCTGATCACCATTAATTAGTTCAGTACTTCCTCCTAAAATGCTGAAGGACCTTGAATTTGGCAAAACCCAAATTCATTTGCTAGGGTCTTAGCTCTCCCTTGTGTATAAAAACGGAAATGCAGCTTGCTAGCCATTTTGCCCCAGTAAATCTGATGATCCCATTTGAATAGCTAAAAAATGCCATTTGGGAAAAGAAAAAGAAAATAAAATTTTATGTCTTTTAAACAAAAAGCAAGGGAAGATGATACAAAGTGACAAAACAAGAGAGAAGGGGCAAAATACTAAAGCTATTATGCACATTATACTGTATATGCTGCTGAGGCTGAAGCTCCAATAGTTTGGCCACCTGATGTGAAATTGGCTGGAAAAGACCCAGGTGCTGGGAAAGATTGAAGGCAGGAGGAGAAAGGGACGACAGAGGATACGATGACTGGATGGCATCACCGATTCAATGGACACGAGTTTGAGCAAACTCTAGGAGACAGTGAAGGACAGGGAAGCCTGTCGTGCTGCAGTCCATGGGGTCGCGAAGAGTCAGACACGACTTGGCAACTGAGCAACAACATACCTTAGATGAAGGGCCCTCCCAAACCTTGCCAGTATAGAATAAAGTCTTTGGGAAGAAAAGGATGTCTTATAGAATCTCTGATGCTCTCAGCCGTGATTATACCTAGGAGACCCCAGCTCCTAATTTCAGGCTGTATCAAATCATACTTAATCCAGCCGAAACAGAGGAGACAATATTCTGTTTCAAAGATTTCCAGAGAGAGAAAAATCCTCTTCCTATAGACCAGGAAATATTTATTATTATTATCTCATTATATCTTTCAACAAAGTTTCAAATATCTAATTTAAAATCCCAACATCTTTAAACTTTCTGAGTACTTTTTCCAGATCTTCGTGGCTAACTCTTGGTGGATTTCCCTGCCTTTTTCCCACGGAGGGTTTGGCAGAGGCTGGTTATAACAGAAAGCTGACTAACAGACCTCCTCCTGTATTTGCACCCTGGTATTGCACAGCCTTTCAAGGCAGACAGGTAAACTCCACTAGGAGGTATCACCTTTTACTTCAATGATCTCCTCTACCATTTTATGGCTCAGGATTCTCTTACTCTGTTGTCTGCACTGTGCACTGTGGGAAGGGGAGATCCCAGCAAAAATTCTTTTGGAGGTCAGTCCCTGGTGGCTCAGAGGTAAAGAATCCACGTGCCGATGCTGGAGACACAGGTTCAATCCCTGGGTTAGGAAGATCCTCTGAAGTAGGAAATGGCAACCCCCTCCAGTATTCTTGTCTGGGAAATCTCATGGACAGGAGGAGCCTGGAGAGCTACAGCTCGTGGGGTCGCAAAACAGTCAGACAGGACTTAGCACCTGAACACACACACTGACCTAACTATGGAGATGTCATTCTGGCACCAAAGCTGGGGGAAACGCAAGCTCTTATCTGGTGACAGACTGGTTGAGGGGGAAAAGATGTTCTGTGCTGCCTTTCCTAAGGTCTGGAAATCCTAGGGCTTCTAAAACTAGCTGTATCTCTTGTGAGACTGAAAGATCCGAGGATGTGAGTCTTAGCCCCATCATTTAGATACATGGTCTGGGGCCTGACAGTGCAGGGCACTGTAGGAACAGAGCTCATACCATCACCAGGAGCTTACAAAACCAAAAGAAACATCCTTACACTCATATGCAAGGACCACACCCTGAGTAGAGACCCCACCAAGTAAGGGACCTTTTCAATGACAGTTTTGAGGCATCAGATCCACTGTGAAACAAAAGCAGACTCCAAAGTTCCTTCCCTCCATCCAGCTGGCAATGAAATATTATACAGAGCACATCATTTAGACTGCATTCCAATTATCCTCAAGTGCTGTGGGGCACAAATCACTCACTCGGCAATTAAATAAATTCTGGGATGTCACTAAATGTTTAGGAAGGGAAGGAATCTGAAGTTGACAGAAGGACCAAAGGAACAGGAAGAATAGGAAAGCCAGGCATTCCATCATTCACCCTCTGCCCACTGTTAAGCTTTACAGACACCCCAATTTTACGGGGCTCCAGCCTCAGTCGTGATTATCATACTAGGAACATCACAGCCCGTGCATGTAAGAAGCACCTGGCCCAACGGGCTCATCCGATGTCTGCCAATTTAGGTCTATGAATGCCTGCCCTCAAAGATGTTCTTCCCAGAAATTATCATCATGAGCCAATTATTGGTTATGTGGAAACACAGACACACATACATAGTTGAGCACTGTTACCACTGTGGGTGCTCCATGGGAAAGCTACAAAATGGTAATTGACATAATACTTTTAAAAGCACATTAATACTGTCTTCCACACTTTCTCAAGGGACCATTCCTTATTCAGGGGAGCCATCTATTGCCTTGAGTAGGATTAGGGCAAAGTTAACATGCAAAGACAAAAAAGACAAAACACCACCACTGACTTTCACAACAGGACTTGTGGTTCTACCAGCAGATAGCAGTCTAAATCAGGCTGATGGAGAGGAGTTTCCTCAATTCCGAACGCTCTTTGGAATTAGGAGGTGAGACTGCTGGACAGGGATCCCCAGAACCGCTCTAGAAGCCACAGTGAAGAGCACCGTGGCCAGCCTCATGTGTATGGGATGCTGCAACGTGACAGGAAGGCAGGATAGGGAGCGTTTTGTCCAGGAAGAAAAGGGGGTTAAGAGGAAGAGAGGTAAGACATGAGCCCTGAGGACTTTGTTACCTGCAGTACAAGCCACTGTGCCTGCTCCCTCTACGGGGAGGAGATTCCAATGATGACTCTGCACACGGAAGCTCAGTGGAGCTTCCTGGGTGGTGTGCACACTGCTGTGCCAGGAGAGGTGCCCTCTGGCTCCATGAGGCGAAGGCAGGGAAGCTGGGCACCCTCCCTGAGACCATCCTGTGTGCTACTTCATTTGTGTGGCCCTCCCAATTTGTATCCTTCACAACAAAGCTGTAACTATCAGAGGTACTTTCTGGATCCACTGTAGCAAATTACTGAACCCGAGAGGGTCATGAGAACCCCTTGAATTTAGAGCCAGTCGGTCAGTAGTGCAGGTGGCCCAGGGATCCCCGCAGTGTGGCTGGCCACCAAAGTAAGCCCAGTCTTACTGGGAACTGAGCCCTTTAACTCGTGGGGTCTCACTCCAGGTAGTTCATACCAGACTGACTTGCAATACACCTAGCTAGGGCTGAAATAGAATATGCACTCTTCAGGCCCCAAACCTGGATATTCTGCGTGGGCGGTGAAGGGAGCAAGAGCAATGAGGCAGCAAAAATGCCCAGAGGTAGATTTTCTATGAAGGCCATGAAGTGTGGACTTTAGGATTCTTACTTTACCGGCACTTCCCAAGGCTCCAGGAAAGTCCCTCACAGTGCATTCATATAATAAGATACTTTGATAGATTTTGCAAAAGTAAGGCATTTTTGTAGCGCTTGTTTTAAAGAGCTTCCTGACTCACCCAACTATCAGATTCTAGAAGCTTCAGGCTTGACAACTCCCTGGTAGTGAGACTGTGATTTTTTTTTACAAAAAGGGGGGCTGGACTCTCCTGGATGGTCCAGCACGCTGGGAAGAAAGAAACCAGGAGTTTTCAGATTCCCAACTAGTGCGCAAAAGGGCTGGAGCACCAAGAGACCAGAGAAGCTGAGAGTCTTCATGAGATTTCAGGAAAGCTGGCCAATGGAGACTGGCCAGGACCCCAGACTAACAGCACATGTCATCAAAGACACCTGAAGACGGGACTGGCTGCATGTCAAGGCCTCCAGCGTAGGACAGACTGGGAGTCCTGTGCTGAGCCCAGCAGAGATCCACAAGACAGGGTACCTGCCCCAACGTCATGATAAAACCCCAGCTTCTACCTGCATCCAGATGCCATCTTGGGAAGGAAGATGGCAAGGAACCCCTAGAAGGGGAGAAAAACCGCCCACGGGAGGCATGGATGTTGACCTGACTCTCCCCAAAAGAGGAAGTTCACTTGAGACTGCCTAACACCAAAGAAATTAAGGTTTCCTCAATGGAAACAGGACTTTCAAAACAACTTTTAAAACCTTAAAAAAAAAAAGTCAAATTGAGCTTTGTTTGAAATTGTGAACCTCTTCACTTAAAATAACATGAATACAGAAAAATTTTTTTAATCTTCCAACTCAACAGATTGTCTAAAGGACACTGTGGGAATTTTTAGCATACTATGATTATAAAATAAAATCTGTCTGTGATGAAACCATAATAAAATTTTCAAAGAAAATGGCCGTAGCACTTCAATTCAACCTAACTGTTCTGAGGCAGACACTGCTATCTCATCACCTAACTTCCTGGGCTCATAGCCAGACCACAGTTCTCAGCCGCCCTTACAGCTAACGTGGTCCCAGGATGGAGTTCTAGCTAATAGGATGCGAGCAGAAGTCACGGAAGCCCATTCACTTAGAGTCCTTAGAACTCAGCACATACCACTCTCTGCCGTGTTCCCCAATTCCAGCTCCAGGGGATGGAGATGCTGAGGCTTGATAGAGTCCCTCCAGCCTCGATCCTTGAACAGCCCGGGGTGGAACGGTCGCTTCCACCAACCAGAAACACCCACCTTCAATTTTTACCTGAGAAATACAACTCTACTTACTCTTTTGGACAGGCCCATGAATAGAGCAGGTTAGGTCCATCTACTGCCAGACTGAACACGACCTGGAGCAATATTCTCACACATCAGTCCTGCGCTATTTTATTTGGCAATGTATTATTTGCACATGGAAGTCCAACCAAGACGCAGCGTGCTAATGAATCGGGAAAGCAGGTATGTCAACAATGACCAAGAAAACTAGCAAGTTGGATTTGAGCTGTTACTGAAAACTAGGCCAAGAAAAGTGAGAGTATGAGAAGTGTGATTAGTGTTTACTCGTGAAGGGATCAAAGGAGTGGTGGCAATTAAGCTGGGCCCTGGAGGATGAGGAAAGCGCCAAAGAAAGAGGAATGTAGGGAAGTTCATTCTAACTGCATTTGAGTCCTCAAACGTTTCATCCAGTGCGAGGTGATGCTAAAAACAGAAAAAATATTGTTCTGTTCACCCCCTGGGGAATAGGATCAGGACCAGCAAGCAATAGCTATAAGGAAAGAGGGTTCTGTTCAAAGGGAAGGAGAACTAACAGTTGGGGCTGACCACTGGAAGGGCTGTGCAGACAGAAGGCAGGGTGTCTCCTCTACGATGCTCAACCTCTTGGCACGGGTGCTGCAGAGGATGTGATGTAAGCACGGGACAGGGAGCTGTTCCATTGAGCTGTCTTCCAACTCAGGGATTCTATGTATCTCCAATGCCTCTGCTGAGCCGGCTTTGTACATTTCCAGGAGAAGGGAGAATTATTTCAGCGCCGCTACAACATTTCTTATAGAACAGTCTTTGCCAAGTTCCCTTTCAAGGCTGCGTTGCTTAGGTTCACCCAGTGTGTTCAATCATCAGCCAGTGGAGAACATCTCTGCACATTTAGGCCCATGAGGGCCCCTTGCATAAGATTTTATTATCAAGAAAGAGCTTAATAGGCTGATATTAAACAGGATGGCTGCTGGTGAACAAGTAAACAATGATGGACAGTAAGCATCTGTTTGAATGCTTTGGCCACGAGGTATCCTGCATTAATCGCATGGCCTGGTTAATGGCAAGTTATCAACTCACACTGAATAGGAGACACAGCTTCCAAGAGATGGGATTACAAAAAGGTATATTACAATAAAGCTGCCCTGAGAACAGTTTTATCCTTCTTGGGTGACGTATCTTGCGAGGCACCTTAAGGTGAAAATTATGAATATCAATTTCATAGCACAGTTTTGAAAAACAAACTAGTTTTCCATTTTTAGACATACATGTTCCTTTTGTTAGCAGAATGTGAACTGAGTGAAGAAACACTAGACAAAAAAAAAAGGAAGTCTACAGCATACACAATACTACCCTAACATGACTGGTAAATTACTAACTTTCCACTTTCTTCTTATAAGTTTATCATTTCATCTTCACAAGCATCCATGGAGTTTCTACTGTGTGGCAGCACAGCCCTCATCATGAGTGGTATAAACTGAAGAAGAGAAAAAAATGAGGTATTCTAACCTTGAAAACTTTCTAGGATTCATAACGCTGTTTACTTGAAGAGCATTTTCCATTGATTATTAAAAAAGGATACATTCAGCTACCTTTTTGCCCAATAAACAAGATTATTTTGCTTGTAGTGTCTGGAAATTATACATTTATAAGACAAACTTTAAAATGCTGGCCTAGGGTCTTGTCTCATTTCCTATAATAATATTGCTCACATAAAAGAGAAGGGAAAAAGAATTTCTCCCAGCTCAGAAATGAGTATTAAGCAAAAACTCTTCCCATTCATGAATGGATCTTAATTATGCAACTACAACCTCACAGTAGTGAAACAAAAGAAAGTCATAAAACCATATTCTGAGGCCACTGGAATGTTTGCATGTGACAGTAAAACCACCACATAAAAGTTACATTTCACGTGTCATTGTTCAACCATAGAGATGAGCAATTTCCTTGTCCCTTTCTTTTCAGGATACCAGAGACGTCAAGCTTTTCAAAATTAAGGTCATTCTCTCTCATCATACCACAGCCTGAGTAAATCACCTCTCAAGTGGGGCCGAGACCTGTCTGCCTGTGATATCCAATCTCAAAACTCTTCCCCCATGGCCCTCCCACCACCTACCTACTTACAGCCTGGATCCTAAAATCCATGTTTTACAAAGCTTGGGAACTGCATTCGCTTCTGATAAAATGAACAGCTCACAAAAACAGCTTCTATTTTGTTTGGTTTTCACCCAACCATGCTTACTATTTCCAGCGCGCATTTACCGGCCCTGCCTGGAATGCACATCCCAGACTGTTCTGTCTGCCTTGGTTCTAAGTCTGTGCCCAAAAACGAAAGTGCGGCTAAACCTTCAAAGCGAACAGTCACGCTGACCTGAGCATCCACACATGTGGCTCCTAGGAGCAGTTTGATATTTCTGTGCTCAGTCTGAGATCACAGACCTCAGTCAAAACGAGGAATCAACATTTTCCAAAGCAGGGAAACAAAAGACGATCCAAACTATAGAATACTATTTCCAAGTGTCAGTGACCCAAGTCCCAGGCCCCAGGCTGCATCAGATCAAGCCAACATCAAGCCCCCAAATGCATCAGCACTCACTGATTCTGTTGTTTCTAGCCAGCTGTGTGACCCTGCAGAGTCACCTAACCTCTCTGGACCTCAGCAAAACTAAGAGAGTACAAAGGCACCTTCCAGTGCTAATGTTATGTGGGTCTAGAAAACAGCAATGTAGTCAGAAGAGACTGCTGTCCTGAACCCTCTCTGCAAGACTTGCAAAAGTGAAACTCCGATTAAAGAACATGAAATGAGGGTGAACAATGAAAAAGTCTTCTAAAGCCCCCCACCACATTTTGATTCTAAGTGAGGCATGACCAGGCAATCACGAGTCATAAAGCATTAGCAGGTCTCCGCGCTCTCATAATCCTGTGTTTCCAATGACCAATTCTGCTCTTGCAAAACAACTCCTCATTATCTTCCAATGACTCCGCTACAAGAGCAAAATGACTTATCTGTTTTCAAGAGCCCTCTCCCTTCGTAGGGGCAACCAGTCCTCCTCAAACAGGTCCAGCCACAGGCTTCTGACTTCACCCAGCCAACAACGCCCCCGGCGCAGGAAGTGGAGAAAGCCACACCTACCCTCAGCCACTGCTTCTCCGTGAGGGCATCGCTGTAGTCCACGTCCCGCCGCTGGCGAGACCCCCTCCCGAAGATCTTCTCCTCCTCCTCTTCACACGTCAGCCGTTCCACCTCGGCATCATCTTTAATAATCCACGAGGGCAGCTCGTCTTCCTCCATCAGGCGGGGCTTGCGTTTTGGGTTCCGGGCATCCTCTCTCCGCCGGTCCATGTCCATGCGCTGGAGAGATGAACAGAAGTCTCACCAAAGGGCAAGGGGATTCTGCACTGTGTAGACTTAGCAACAGGTAAGTCTCTTTGCAAGTCTCCTGCTGTGGCTGCAGGGCCCCTTCGGCATCCCCCATGGAACCTCTGTGTTCTGACTTGTTCTAGCTCATCCCAAAGGCCAAATCTCTTCCCTTCCCCCGTCCCCATCTTTGAAATTTATTTAAGTACTTAAAGAAATACTCCTTAAAAAATTCCTTTTCTTAGTTTATGTGGGTGCAAAAGCTCCCCCTTAAGAAACAGTGAGAAAATTCAAATTGGGGGTGTATTTTAAAAATATAACAGCAGAAATTGATATAACATTATTATATATCAACTATATTTCAATTTTTTAAAAAGTGAGTTAAAAAATGAGCCCTGGCGATACAACTCATTGCCGCGCTGGTGTAAAAGTATTCTTCAGGCATATAAAAGAGAAAGTTCATTAAGAAAATTTCCTGTACCTCAATGGGGCTCATGCTTTTAATCAGATAACCAGGAAGAGCTAGTCATCGAGTGTCACTATAAAATAGCTACCCTCCGCTGGACTTGGACATGTGAGCACATAACTGGTTTATTAGTCAGTCAGTCATGAATGTATTCAATTTTCAGTGTACCCTGAGCTCTGGGAGAGGAATGTCCCTCAGTTCTTCAGGTTTCAAAAAGCTTAGCTCTTATGAAAATATTATGCCACAGAGTGACAGATATCAAAGGAAATTTCATCTCAACTGATGTAAGTGAAATGGCTTCCCTTCCACAGTCTTCAAAATGCCTATATCCCCATGTCCTATTTTCCTTTTTAAAAATCCAGTGCACTAGTAAAAAAATTAAGTGCCATGTATTTGCCTTTAACCTATAACTAAACAATGTGATGGTTAAAAAAAGCAAAACCTCCACTGGATTGCTGTATACATTAGGTATATGTGTCTATCACTGGCGAGACCATTCCTACAACAAACAGACCATTAAATGATTGACCTTTTCCGTCTTCCTTCAGTTCTACTATACTGAAATGGGAATTCAATATTAACTTTTTCTCAAGTGCTAAAACTGGTAACAGGATGTAAAAGAGATTTCTGTTCAAGTCCAAACTGGATCTCTAGAATCTATTTAAAGTTCAAAGTTCCTTAAACTATGCTTCAGCATTTTTGGAAATCATTATGTTCCCAGATGGGCTGGGCTTGGAGCATGGCAGAGCCCCATTGGTAGATAAATGTGGCCGTCCTGTTCTGTCATATGCTATAGTTAGCTGGAGAGGTTGCTCTTAATCCTGCCTCCTAATGCTCCGGTATCAGTAATGGGATCCAACAAACCTTTGCAGTCAGCACACAGAGGATGCTTAGTTAACAGTGCAATCTAGACAGGGGCCTCTCAAGGTAATTTCCTAATAGTTATTAGATAGTATTCAAGAAAAATCATTTTTTGTTAAGGCACTGTACAGAGATGGCAAAATATCACCACTTCAATTTTTGGGTATATGATTAGCATTTCCCATACCAAGACTTGTAAAATGACTTATGCCATGCATTAGTCCACAAATGAGAGAATAATTCTCTTCTGATATAAAAGAAAATAAATTGCACTGCATTTTTCCTTTTAGGAAGAATACAAAAAATTTTTTCGATGAAATTTTTAATAAGATTAAAGTTCTTATGACTGTAACTCTTCCCAAAGAGTTCTACTTACAGAAGACAAGTACAAAATCTGAAGTTCATATGCAAGTAAGATTAATTTATCATTTAGCTATTACATATGTTTGTCTTAACACCCAGTAACCTTATGCTAATGTGTACGATTATTTTTAAGGGGAAATAATAATGCCTCTGTAGGGAACAGAGCAGCTTAAAAGCTTTTCAAAGCTTTTAAAATGTTAGTATGTTAGCACAGTGTTTCTGACATGAATCTGGGCCTGTCAAAAATCTCTTTTAGTTAAAATTCATAGGTAATCAGTATAAGTGATAACTTTCTGAAGTCAGTTTTGGAAAGAGAAACCAAGAAAAAATGTTCAAAAGAAAGGTTTTATTTTAAAGAGATTATCTGCATAATGTGTGTTATTTAACTACAGTGCCTAGGATACAAAACTCAAATAATATGTCTGTATTACTATATGGGCTTCCCTGGTGGCTCAGACAGTAAAGAATCCGCCTGCAGTGAGGGAGACCTGGGTTTGATCCCTGAGTTGGGAAGATCCCCTGGAGGAGGGCACAGCAGCCCACTCCAGTATTCTTGCCTGAAGAATCCCCATGGACAGGGGAGCCTGGCAGAGCTAACTAAAAAAAAAAAAAAAAAAAAATAGTGGATTAAGAGTTTAAATATTTGAATTCCAAATCTAGCTCACATTCCATTCTTGTTTCTCACTGCAGTTTTTAATCTGAACTGGCAAGGATTCAGTCTGATTTCCTGCCCCCTGGTGGAGGTGCTAATGAATAGTGAATTGGCCAAAGACAGCAGGCTGATTAAAAGACTTTAAAAAACCAACACAAGGCAAACCAAACCAAAAATCAGTATTATCCAAAAATGAGAAGTCAACCTTTAAGAAACCAGTACATGTTCACAAAATGAAAATGCCTACAGAAAAGCCTTCCATAGCCAGCTTCACCTGTTCCCAGTTAAAAGAAGGCTGAGCCTTGGCCAGACATCCAGTTTTTACAAATACCCAGCCAGAAAGGCAGAAAAGAGAAGTTACTCCTTTTCTCTTATCTCCCGGCTGCTGATGGAAACCTCCATCTCTGGGCCTAATCTGATTTGAATAATGGCAGACAGCTTATCCTTTCCAAGGGCCTCAAGAGTGTCTGAGGCTATAGCAGTGCTGAATTATTGCCAATCAGTGATCAGCCAAGGAAGCTGAAGGCCTCTTGCCTCGGTGTTCCCCAGTCATCTACATTTTAATAAGCTCCTCAAGGAGAGAAAAGATTAGTCTATTTCCTAAGTGTATCTCTAATCTCCCCAAACAGAGAATAATCTATAACCATGGTGATCGGCAGTCTGAGTTACGAAATGTAGGTTTTGTGAACCCCCTGTGTTGACCATGCTGGTAAAGTCTTCTTTCTGTCATTTTTCTTCAAAATGGCCTTACTATGGGTAGGATCGTTCATTTTAAAGGGCAGGAGGAGAGTGAACATCCCAGGGTAGCAGCTATTCCTGTGGCCACCTAAAAGTTTCCTGAGAAAGAATTAACTATCCTTTATCTTGAATCACTGTGTGTGAGCACAATCATTGTTCCCAAGACAAAAGTCACAAAAATAACGTGAGCTTTCACACAGCTGGGATTCCCTCCTCAGACTGTCTAGGCTGAGAGGTGGAAATTGCAAACCCTATGGGTCATATTTGGCCCAGGGTCATATTTTACTTGGCTTGAAGTGTTCAATTATAATAAAAAAAATCGAATTTAGTTGCAAACATCTTGCAATCCAGAGAGTGAATACAAAAACCTCACTTTTTAGTTTCTCTTGAACAGCTAGAATTTCTGACTACATGAGACTTTTAGCTCTGTCTTCCTGAGATAAAGCAACTCCTTTTGTTCACCCTTCACCACCATCTACTCACCCCTGTCCACTTGCTTCCCTCATGCAAGTCATCTGTCTGAGATCTGGGGGCTTCAAATTTGGGAGCTCTGATTGGGGGTTCCCCAGCATTTATTCACTCACTCCACAGACAGGCTAAATGTTAGATCAAAAGATGAGGAGAGCCTTTTTAGATCCTGACCTATGCTGACATCCTCATGAGGCCTGAAATTTTGCAAATATTTATTAAGCATCTATGATGTGCCAGTAACTGGTCTGAGCGCTGGGGATACAGAGGTAAATAAGATAGCTATAGTTAATGCCTTAAGAATACAATCAAATATGACTTCTGAGGGCCTCACTCACTAGCCAAGAGACTTGCTCCCTTCCCTTCTGACCATGTGGCAGGCCAGAGACATACATCAAATTCAGGTTTTGGCAAGATTACAGATGATTATGTATCCTAGAAAGTCAATGTTGAAACATCATGGACATTAAATTTTCAAATGTCATGGTTCTTTAAATCTGCATTATACCAGTGAAAGGCAACCAACTCAGATCTTTAAGGGAGGTCTATACCTTGATGCAGACCTAGAAGGTTGTTTCCCAGGTGGCACTAGCGGTAAAGAAGCTGCCCACCAATGCAGGAGATAAGAGACATGGGTTTGATCCTGGGGTCAGGCAGATCCCCTGGAGGAAGGAATGGCAACCCACTCTAGTATTCTTGCCTGGAAAATCCATGGACAGAGGAGCCTGGTGGGCTACGGTCCATAGGGTCACAAAGAGTTGGATAAGACTGAACCAATTCAGCACGACACCTTGATGCATACCTAGAAGGTTGCTTAGGGAGGCTCTCTTCCACAGGAAGAAAAGGGAGGAGGTCATTTCAGTTCCTGTCCTCCTATTGTTCCCCCTGCCCCGCTCTAGGGAACATAGTTGGAGCCCTAAGGAGACAGCTAGGGAATAGCTGTAAGGGCAGGTTCCCTGAAGGATGCCTTCCAGCATTAGAAATGAGCTGGAAGCGGGGTGTGTCTGTGGTAAGCTGGGGACCACATGGCCTGTCCTGAGGGTTCAACTGCTACTCAGCCCTAGCCAAACACTTCCATCAGAGACGGGCCTGGTATTACAGCCCACGCTCATTTTTCAAGAGAAGCCAGAAATCAGGATTCTTTTTGTGTTGGCAACAGACTTGAAATTTTTAAAAAACACAGCGTGGGCCAAACAAAATATGTCTGCAGGCTAAATCCAGCTAGTTTGCAGCCTCTGAACTGAAGGAAAAGGCTCAGGCTTTACAAATGAAGTTTGGCCAGGGCACACAGGCCCCAGACATCGCGCATTCAACAGAAGAGGGGCAGGGGAGGGAATGAGGCATTTGCTTCCATGCTTTTCTGTAACATTACCATAAAAAGATCAAATTCCTCCTCTCGTCGAGCAATCATTTGGTTCAGAGTCTCATCATCGGGCACTTCATCTTCTTCCTGGGGTTCAGAACAGAACAGAACAGAACAGAATGAGTTAACAGGTTTCAGGAGAGAGGTTGGACAACTGGGGTGAGGTACCAGTGGCTAAGGTGAATCTCCGGAGGTGATTCCCCAGACCAATGGGACCCATTTCAAGCCAGAAAGAAAACAGAAGGGTCACTTGCCATAAGTATTTTGCAAGCAATTCAAAACATCATTCCAGAGCAAAAACTGTTTAGGCAGAAAACTTAGTACACTCTAAGAAATACCAGTTCTTT
>SJYC01031196.1:0-54842 GCA_006408675.1 Madoqua kirkii
ATCAAGAACTACTCACATTTCAACTTATTTCAGAAAAAAAAGTAAATGAGATTTCTGAAAGAATCTGGCTTATAATTTATAGAAGATTTTAAAAACATTCTACTTAAGGCAAAATCAAACTACAGTGGACCTTGAACAACTGTAGTTAGTCCATGTATATCTTAGAGGGGGCCCTTTAGATCCATGATTCCTCTGCATCCCCAGATTCAACCAACTACAGACCCATGTAGTGCTGTATTATTTAGTATGGAAAAACATCTGCATGCAAGTGGACCCACACAGTTCAAACTGTGTTGTTTTAAAGGTTAACTGTATATCTAATATACTCAATGAAAATAGTATTACATAAATATGTAAGACCAATCCATTTTTCCATTTATAAACATGGGCACACCAAACCAAATCTGTCCATCCCAAGTCAATCTTATGATAAGGACCGATGCTGGTATTTTGTATAGTCTTATAGATCATGTACTATATCTCTTAATTCTTTCAAACCCATTTGGGAATTAAAATTTAGTAATGAATGACTAAGACTAGCAATCTTAAAAAACACAGCTCCCAAAGATTTCCCGAGAGAAACAAAAGCGATGCATTCTTGGAACAATGTTGGCAGATAAAAAGAGATTTCTTTTTGTCAGTAATTTTCTGTTTTTCGTCACTCTTAACAGGAGAATTTGGAGTGGAGGTTAAGGTCATTCTTTTTCCAGTAGAAGTATGACTCAAAGAGCTAAAGACAGCTGCAAGGGCTTCTCCTACAAACATATTAAAGTTCTGTGATCCCTGATCCAAAAGCAAGAGAGAAAAAGGGCTCTGAAGGATGGAGAGAGAAAAGGCAAGGAGGACCGTTCGGTTTTGTCTGGTCTCATCTAGCAACTTCTTTCAAGAGGCCTTTCTGCAGTTCTGCACTCTCCCTACAGAGGGCAGCACTCACAGTACCCTCGAGCGTGCAGGCAGCATCTCTCCGGCGGAAACCAGGGAAGCACCCGCTAGCCAAGCCTTCAGGTCCCTCTAGCAGCTGCTTTTAAGAAACTCGTCTGAATAAGTTTCACAGGCTTTCTGTGAAATTTATAGGGGTAAGATAGCGGCTAATTTATTCATTTTAATTAACACCTGCCTAGATAATGCTTTAAAGAACAAAGCAGCCTTAACCCTCGCGAGACTCAGGGTCACTGACGCCCTAGACTCAGCTTTCTGCCGTACCTCATTTTCCTCTTCGTGCTCCAGTATGGCCTGCAGGAAGGCCCTGCGCTCATGGCTGGAAGACTTCTGATCAAACATGCCCGCCTGGATCACCTTCTGATCCACGTTCAGCTTGTACTTGGCGGCGGCGAGGATCTTCTCCTCCACGCTGTTGACAGTGCAGAGTCTCAGCACGCGGACCTCGTTTTGCTGGCCGATGCGGTGAGCGCGGTCCTGCGCCTGCAGGTCCTGTTGGAGAACCACACGCTTGAGGGTCAATGCGTCTGGGTTAGCGGCCGCATCGCCCACCCAAGAGGAAACCGGGGAGGCGTTACTTCATCCACCGTTACTAATGCAAGATTCTGCTTACATTTGTAAAATATACAAGCTACCTTCCTTCAAAAATTCAAGGTCATTGCTAGCTGAGAGAACATAAGTTCAAATTAACCAAACCAACTGAAATGCATCTCAGGTTTTGAAATCCAGGTCTCAAGATAGTTTTGTTGTTGTTGTTTGTTGTTAATTTGTTAATGTGTCCCTAGGTTCACCAGATTTGTCCCTAACTAAAAGGATAAAAATAAATTTGATGTCACAAGTATGACTTGGATATTAACTACAACTAACCCTAAGTTGCAGGGTTAAAATGAAAGTGTTCACTTAGCCCTGTCTGACTCTCTGCACCCCCATGGACTGTGGCCTGCCAGGCTCCTCTGTCCATGGAATTCTGGCAAGAATACTGGTATGGATTGCCGTTCCCTTCTCCAGGGGATCTTCCCGACCCAAAAATCGAACCCAGGTTTCCCTCATTGCAGGCAGATTCTTTACCACCTGAGCCACCAGGGAAGCTGGTTGCAGGGTTAAAGGAAGGTGTTAAAGATGATTATCAAGATACTGCTGAATTATACACACATACAGTATACATATATACACACATTGTTCATATAATGATTGTCCATGGAGCAAATTTTCTGGTATCTAATTCAAATCATCAAAGACTCAACCTTTAGACTGGAATGAAAGGGAAAGCTAGTAGAATGGTAAACAAGTCAACATTTGGGGGATAGAAATCTGGCACTGTATCGAAAGTGTTAAAATTGACTGTGGTCCTTAACTTAGAAATTCCACTTCTGAAAATGCATCCTAAGGGAATAATCATGCATATCCACAAAGATTTACAATAAGGATGCACCTTTCAGCATTACATATTATTTATAATTTTTTTAAAAAGCAGAATCAAATAAACATTCAACAGTAACAGCTTGGTGAAATAAATTACAGTCTTCTACCATATGTGCCAAGATAATACATTAAAATTATACTGCAGAAAACTTAATGACACAAAGCTATATGTGAAAACTGCAAGTTATATGTGAATATGTACGTTATGCTGTATGTGCATATATTTATCTGTACCAATAAAAGGAGAAAGGACAAATACTAAGAAGCCAATAATAGTTTTATCTCCAGATAAGATTATAGATGTTGTTACATTTTCTTCATTTTACTTTCATGTGGTTTGGCAATTTATTTTTCTGCTTTGAATATATATTACTCTTCTAATAAAAAAAATAAGGTTTTAATGAAATCTTTAAATAAAAACCTTCATAAAGCTATGAGGCAGAGCTACCTAATTTCAAGGCCACATAATAAAAACTTGGTCCACTTTTGTTCATTTCGGTCCAGGTAATGGCTTCTGGGCTAATGTTAATTAGCTGTTTCCATGTGTCCTCCATTAAAGCCATATACATTTTTAGGGCAGAGGTCGGTCCCCTGTATCCTGACTCCCTGGCACCTCTGGAAAATTGTTTTGCACAGAGCTGATACTCCATAGCTCTGAGGCCATCATCTTGACCAGATGAGTTTCCAGGTCACTCGCGCAGCACTAAGACGCAACAGGCCAAAGCCTGCCCAGGAGGCCTGTCTCTGCTGGGCCTTTACAATTCAGTGACTAACTGGGCAAAAGTTTTTCCTCAGAAGATATCTGAATGGGAGAGCTAAACTATGAAGACAGCTGGGACTCATCCCAATTAGATTATTTTCCAAAGAGGAGAAAGTGAGGTAGATCATTAAAAGCCAAAGGTATAGAGTTGCTAGGGAGGAAACTCTACACTTTCTTTTCAAGCCCTGAGTTCAGTCCTCTCTCTCCACACATCTTCACCAGAATGGCCGAGCAGCAGCCGAGTTGGCAAGTTCTGTGCCACCCATCTCGATTATTTCCCAGAAGAAGGGCTGAATACCGATTCCAGAATGGGCCCAGTGGTAAATATTCCAGGCTCCCTGGGTCAAGAGCAACATTGAGCAACTGTTCCTACCGAAGACTGACATTCATTTTTCCTTCTTTTTCAATTGCACATTTTATATGTAGAAATGTGAGAATCATTCTCTGCTTATACTGTGGTCCAGACTCAGGTGGTTGGCCAGACTTACCCCTGGGTTATAGTTTCGCCTGTCCTAGAAGATGCTGATAAACCATAAAATACTAAGGTCCAGCTCGCAGCAGATTATGACAGGTGAGGAAGTGGAGAGCATGAACCATCTACAAACAGGGGAACAAGTTCTTGAACCCTTGGGAGCTTGTTGCCATTAGGTTTTTGTTGTTGCTGTTGGTGGTGGTGGTGTTTTTTGGTATGTTTAACATGATCTGTTTGGAAAATAGCAAAAATGACTGTTTCTAGGCTGAAGAAGTTTATGCAAGGTAAGCCTGTGGGCTTCTATGCCAAAAATGGGGGGAAATATCAATATTATGACAAGGAGGTAAGTATTGCAATCACTGAATGGATTATTTACCATTTCTGCAGTCTTAGAGATCTGGAACTCCATCACACTGATTTAGGTGTGATGATATCTGAAGACAAGAATGCAGCCTGAGAAAAGGACCTCCAAAGTAACTGTGCTGTTGACCTGTCTATAATAACAACACAGCTCCTGCTCCACAGGTTAAAGTAAATAAAATAAATACCCGTGTTTTCTCTTAGAAGTTTGGAAATGAGAGTCCTGGTGACCCCAAAAGGTTTTAGTGATAATTCCACATTCATATGTTCTGTCTTTGACTTTAGCAATGGCCTCCAGTTGGCAACTTTAAGGCCGGAATCTTCAACCTGTCAACCTATGTCAAATAAACCCCCTTTCACCAATGTGCCTTAATTTTGATTCAATACAATAAAGAATAATTACAGGAAAAATTTTTTCTTCAATACATGCTGAAGCCAAGATGCAAAAAGAACTCTACAACTGTTATTTGGAGGGGGAAGTAACATTTATGCAAGTGTACAAGGTTGAAAGAGCCCAAGGCCAGGATTTAAACTCTAACTTAGACAGACATGGGGGTGAATCCTGGCAGTGCTTCCTGGGTTTCTTTACATATAAAATGCTCTGAGGATTACTTGAAATGAGGTATGCAAAGTGCCTCATAGTATCTGGGAGAGTTGTTGTTTAGTAAAAATTAGTTCTCCTACTTTTTAAATGAAAATTAGTGTTCATCTGTGTCACTCGAACATCACTGATTTTTGAAAATTAAAAAAATAAAAGTCTGCCCAAACTAATGGCCATGATTAAATGAAAGGCATGGAAAAAAAAATCTAGTCATTCTAGTTAACCAAATCAGGTGGAGGTGAATCTACCTATGGCAGAAGTATATGGCCTAGTGTGAGGAATTTGGAATTAGACCAGAGGAAATGTGGGTGTCTGTGTTTTGTTGCCCAAGTTTCAATTCACATGCATTGTGAACTGTTAAGTATGCATATAACTTACTTTGATTCTGGGGTTCCATTTTTAGCTACTGTTCATAAACGTGTGTGTGTGTGTGACAGAGAGATAGAGACAAAAACACATGGATGTCCCAGCATCCTTTCTTATGGTATACTAGCATTTCTGGAAACTAGATTTCCTTGGATTCTTAGCATAAACACTGTGCCAGTGAAGGTGAACAGCTGAGATGCCACAGAAGTGTTTATCCTGGAAGATAAAATCTAGTGAACTCTCCATTCACCTATACCCAGGTTACTGTATCTCACTGAAGATTTAGGCAGAAGCAACGAGGGCGATGTAAATAGCCAGGCAGACTAAGCATCCTGGGAGGAAGGGAATCACACATCCTTCCCTAGATACTTAGCCTAGCTCAGTGCCTGTGGCATAACAGCCCTTCAATACATGTTTGTGGAACATTTACCACGGCAAGAGGAAAACTGTGGGTTTCTCCTGGGCATATGAATTCTCCCTGTGATTTGGAAAGAAATATGGGATATAAAAATATACAAGGCATATAAGACTATCTCCCGAAGACTCATACACTATATGCTGGTCACTTGTAACCCCTTTCAGGGTGAGAAAATCTCAAAAGGAACTCGACTTCAATGTCATCGCCAGGAAAGAATGGCTGGTGGGCACCCACAGGTTTGGAATCACTGCTTTATTCCTGAAGTCAGGGATCCTCAGATGTGTGAGGAAGTCTGTATCTGAATCTCCCAGAAGCTTGTATACAGAGAAGTCAGACAAGTGGGAAGGCCCTACAAAACTAAGGGGGAGGTGCAGGGAATGACAGGCAGGCGTGGCTGTTCTTAAAAAGCTCCCTCGTAATTCTAATGCACCTGAACTCCACTTCCTGACAAAAACAACTTCTGTAAGCGTTTTCCATCCAATCTTCACAGCCACCTAGTGAGATGGGATGATTCTGCGTATTTATAGTCCATGAGACCTGTGCAGGAAGGAGTCCGGGTTAAGCTGATGTAGAAGTCACCTTCCTATGTGAGAGCTGCAGTTCTGTTTACTAGTGTGAATCCACATTTGTTCCAATATGAATCTAATCCTCAAAAATAGCACCCTGCATGTGTGCTAAGTCGCTTCATTCATTTCCAACTCTTTGCAACTCTATGGACTGTAGCCCACCAGGCTCCTCTGTCTATGGGATTTTCCAGGCAAGAATACTTGAGTAGGTGGCCATGCCCTCCTTCAGGGACTTTTCCTGAGTCAGGGATCAAACCTGCGTGTCTTACGTCTCCTGCACTGACAGGCAGGCTCTTTACCACTACCACCACCTGGGAAGTCTGAATATTGCTCTACTGAGTTATCTTATAGGCAGGTATACTACCTACCTCCCAGACGAAACTGCCACTAGGGACCTATTCTATTTGTTTTTTTAGTAGTTGCTCATAGAATACTTCTATGCATTTTAAAAAATTGAAGTATAGTTGATTTAAAATGTTTTAGGTATACAGAATAGAATATTTTTTTAATGATGATTTTAAATAAAACACACAGAATAAAAAACTAATATACAAATTGTTTGACCTTGGGGACATTATTTACAGCTTTCTAGGACTCATTTTTACCAGGTGGCTCAGACGGTAAAGAATCCACCTGCCATTGCAGACCAGGTTCGATCCCTGGGTCAGGAAGACTCCCTGGAGAAGGGAATGGCTACCCACTCGAGTATTCTTGCATGGAGAATTCCAAGGACAGAGGAGCCTGGTGGGTTACAGTCCATGGGGTTGCAAAGAGTTGGACACAACTGAGCAACTAACATTTTCAAATATACTTTGCTCAGTGGCAATCCCAGGCGATGGGGAATGGAGGGGCTTAAAATGAAGGGGAAACTTGAGTTTTTGTCCTGCAAACTTGAACCCTTCAAAGGCACACCAAAGGCATGTGTAAGACATCTCAATATCTATGTTTCAAGGGATATAAGAAAGTAGACATAAGAATGTGCTGGACTGTTTTCCCTTTGGAGACACGGTCCACTTGTTTAGGAACGTGCTCTGCCCCATAAATGCATATGAGGGAACCGCTAGCCTCCCCAGTCTTCTCCAGAAGGGAGGCTAGGGCACCAAAGGCAGAGAGACGCACACCTGATGAGGATTCCAGTCGCTGTCGAAGATGACCACGGTATCAGCGGCCTGGAGATTCAAGCCCAGGCCTCCAGCTCTTGTGCTCAGCAAGAAAATGAAATACTGGGACCCAGGTTCATTGAATTTCTTTAGCAAAGCAGCACGATCTTCAGACTTGGTGGTACCTAAGGGGATGAGAGAAATAAATTTGCCAATTAACTCCTGTCTGAAAATGGTACAGAGCTAGACAAAAGGGCCTGCTTCCTTGAGAAATAGACTCAGACTCCTCTTAGTATTGGTGAGGAAACCCCTAAGGTTTTTGCACTTTTGAAAGGAAAACTGAACATCTTGCAATTAGAAAAAAAGAAAAAGAGAGATAGTAAGATACTTTAATCAAGAAGGAATGCTCTAGCTACTCCTCATTGTTCTACAATATTGAAAAGAGTTTAAATATTCTGATAGGGAATCTGTGAAACTTACAAATCTTGTAACATTCTCATGCTAACCTAAAACTCGGTGAAAATATTTTCCAGATTTATTTTCATGCCTGAATACACCAAATAACTTAAAAAAATATATACACACACATGCCTAAAAGGATTATTATAATGGCTTAAAGCTAATTTGCCAGTCAACTTTAGAGTGGGGACTTGTTTATCCCAAGAGAATGGAAACAAAAGGAAATTGATTTCTACTATATTTTGCCATTCGGATGGCTACGGAGCATGATCTGGTTAGTAAAAACATAAAATGTGAATGGAATATTTTTATACTCTTATTAGTAAGACTTGAAACCAAAATAATTTTTTTTAAAAAAAGGAATCTTTGGGTCAGTTCTCATGCTGACATTCTGAACTGTTCAGTTCAAAGGATATAAACTGAAGACAAACAAAGCTGCAGGTAATACACTTGGCAATGGATCACCCCATGGTGTCTGGTGAGACTCCAAAATAGTGAATAAGCAGAGAGTATGAAACCCCAGAATACAGAGTTCACTTTGGGGCATGAAGAACATATTCTGGGGTTTCATACTCTCTGCTTATTTACTATTTGGAGTCGCATCAGACACCATGGGGTGAGCCATCGCCAGGGGTATTACCTGCTGCTTTGTTTGGATTTAGACCGAAATGCAGTACTTAGGGGCAATCTAAAAAAATCAACAGAATGATCTCAGTTCGTTTCCAAGGCAAACCAGTCAACATCACAGTAATCCAAGTCTACACCCCCAACCACCGATGCCACAGAAGCTGAAGTTGACTGGTTCTGTGAAGACCTACAAGACCTTCTAGAATTAATACCAAAAAAAAAAAAAATGTCCTTTTCATCATAGGGGAATGGAATGCAAAAGTAGGAAGTCAAGAGACACTCAGAATAACACCCAACTTTGGCTCTGGAGTACAAAATGAAGCAGGCAAAAGCTAACAGAGTTTTAGCAAGAGAACACACTGGTCATAGCAAACACTCTTTTGCAACAATACAAGAGATGACTCTACACATGAACATAACCAGATGGTCAATACCAAAATCAGATTATGTTCTTTGCAGCTGAAGATGTAGAAGTTCTATACAATGAGCAAAAATAAGACCTGGAGCTGACTGTGGCTCAGCTCAAAAGTGCCTTATTACAAAATTCAGACTTAAATTGAAGAAAGTAAAAACCACTAGGCCATCCAGGTATGACCTAAATCAAATCCAGTGGAAGTGACAAATAGATTCAAAAGGATTCGATCTGATAGACAGAGTGCCTGAAGAACTATGAACGGATGTTCATAACATTGTACAGGAGGTGGTGACAAAACCATACCCAAGAAAAACAAATGTAAGAAGGCAAATTGATCGAGGAACCTTACAAATAGCTAAGGAAACAAAAGACACGAAAGGCAAGGAAGAAAGGGAGAGTAGTCACCCAACTGAATGCAGAGTTCCAGAGAACAGCAAGGAGAGATAAGAAGCCCTTCTTAAGTGAACAATGAAAAGAAATAAGAGAAAGACAATAGACTAGGAAAGACTAGCGACCTCTTCAATAAAACTGGAGCTATCAAGACAACATTTCATGCACGGATGAGCACAATAAAGGACAGAAATGGTAAGGAACTAAACAGAAGCAGAAGAGATTAAGAAGAGGTGACAAGAAGACACAGAAGAATTATACAAAAAAAGTCTTAATGACTGGGATAACCACGATGGTGTGGTCACTCACCTAGAGCCAGTGTGAAGTCAAGTGGGCCTTAGGAAGCATCACTACCAGCAAAGCTAGTGGAGGTGATGGAATTCTAGTTGAGGTATTTCAAATGCTTAAAGATGACACTCTCAAAGTGCTACACTCAATGTGTCAGCAAATTTGGAAGTCAGCAGTGGCCACAGGACTGGAAAAGGTCAGTTTTCATTCTAATCCCAAAGAAAGGCAATGCCAAAGAATGTTTAAACTACAATACAATTGCACTCATTTCACATGCTAGCAAGGTTATGCTCAAAATCCTTCAAGCTAGGCATCAGCAGTACGTGAACTCGGAACTTCCGTATGTACTAGTTGGGTTTATAAGGGGCAGAGGAACCAGAGATCAAATTGCCAACATTCACTGGCTCATGGAGAAAGTAAGGGAGTTTAAGAAAAACATCTACTCCTGCTTCTTTGACTATAGCCTTTGTGTGGATCACAACAAACTATGGAGAATTCTTAAAGAGCTGAAAATACCAGACCCCCTTACCTGTTTCCTGAGAAACTTGTATGTGGGCCAAGAAGCAACAGTTAGAACAAGACACTGAACAATGGACTGGTTCAGAAAAGGAGTACGAAAAGGCTGTATATTGTCACCCTGCTTATTTAACTTCTATGCAGAGTATATCATGTGAAATGCTGGGCTAGATGAATCACAAGCTGGAATCAAGATTGCTGGTAGAAATATCAATAACCTCAGATATGCGGATGATACTACCCTTATGCCAGAAAGTGAAGAGGAACTAAAAAGCCTCTTGATAAGGGTGAAAAAGGAGAGTGAAAAAGCTGGCTTAAAAATAGTCAAAAAACTTGATCATGGCATCCCCATCACTTCAAGGCAAAGGGGAAAAAGTAGACGCAGTGACAGATTTTACTTTCCTGGGCTCCAAAACCACTGTGGATGGTAGCTGCAGCCATAAAAACAAAAGGACGCCTGCTCTCTGGAAGGAAAGCTATGACAAAGGCAGACAGTCTTAAAAAGCAGAGACATCACTTTGCCAACAAAGGTGCATATAGTCAAAGCTTCAGTTTTTCCAGTAGTCACGTATGGATGTGAGAATCGGACCATAACGAAGGCTGGGCGCCAAAGAATTGATGCTTTCAAATTGTGGTGCTGGAGAAAACTCTTGAGAGTCCCTGTATAGCAAGGAGATCAAACCAGTCAATCCTAAAAGAAATCAACCCTGAATATTCATTTGAAGGACTAATGCTGAAACTTCAATACTTTGGCCACCTGATGCGCACAGCCGACTCTTGGAAAAGACCATGATGCTGGGAAAGATCAAGGGCAGGGGAAGGGGGTAACAAAGGATGAGACGGTTGGGTGGCATCACTGACTTAATGGACCTGAATCTGAGCAAACTCCAGGAGACAGTTGAGAATAGAGGAGCCTGGCGGGCTACAGTCCACGGGGTTTCAGAGTCGGACACAACTTAGTTACTGAACAACAACCGAACAAAGGTCCCCAGATTTGCATTCCAGATCTGTCCCTTACTCACAAAGTGTTTGTAATGTATTCACCTGGGCATTTCATGAACTGCATTGGGGAAAAGAAAAAAAAAATCTCTACGATATTCCATCTGAATATATTTTACCAGAAAAATGCAACTGCAGAGTTTTGAAAAAGGCTTTAGGCTGTTGCGAAGTCTGTATGCATATTACTTGATAGTCACTACCTGCCTGCTATACAAATATTATTTCTACACGGTGTTCTTTTTTTAAGGATGAAAATATACCAGCAATTTATTTCAGAGGATTAAAACATTTAAGTGACTCCGCTAATGGAACTGAGTTGCTGAGGAGGTTCAAGTTCCCAAATATGGGGGGATCGTCTGTCTTTCACATTAATATAAATAGTTAAGTACTCTCCTGGTGGGGGAGGGGATGTAGTTTCTGAATATAGCAAACGGGGATTGGAAACCAAGGCCTTTGGGTGTCCCCATTCAATGGAGAAATGTTCTTTAGAGCTCATTTTACTTTCTAAATCAGATTTCCAGTTAAGCAACCTGGTCAAATCCTTCAATGATGAACTGCAAGAATTTAGATTTGCAGGGAAGGACACAAAATGTGTTTTGTTGAACAATGTTTCAAAAATGTGGTGTCCTTCTTTCTTTTATGTTCAGAACCAGCGTTCTGAGATCACAGTGAACTGTGTGCTCACAATAACAATGGAAGGCAAGATCCATTCTATCATGAAACCTTTTTGCTACATCATCTGTCCAGATACAGTGATTTTTTTTAAAAAAAATTATTGGTTCACATTTCACCCTCTGTCACAAATAGGAGGAAAAGCCACAGAAACAAGCAAATAAAAATCTTTCCAATATGGGGAAAGAAGACATTCCCAGAGATAACAGTACAGTCAGCTCTTTGTAGTCTTGGTTTGCACATTCAGGGATTCAACCAAGAGTAGACCAAAAGTATTTGGAATTTTTTAAAAATACCATAAAGTTCCCCAAAGCATAATTTGAATTAGCTGAGCACCAGCAATGATTTACACAGCATTTATATTGTATTAGGTATAATAAGTAATCTAGAGATAATTTAAATTATATGAAAGGACTTTCCTGGTGGCCCAGGGGTTAAGAATCCACCTGCCAATGCAGGAGACACAGGTTTGATCTACGGTCTGGGAAGATTCCACATGTCTTGGGTTAACTAGGCCCGTGAGCCTCAGCTCCTGAATCTGCACGCTGCAGCTTCTCAGCCTGTGTGCCCTAGAGCCTGTGCTCTGCAACAAGAGAAGCCCCTACTCACTGCACCTAGAGAAAGTCCACGCAGAGCAACGAAGACCCAGGCAGCAAAGAATAAATAAAATAAGTAAAATAAAAATGCCACAAAAATACATAAAGTGTATGGAGGATGTGCATAGGTTATATGTAAATACTGTACCAGTTTATATCAGGGACTTGAGCATCTGTGGATTCTAGTATTTGTGGGGTTCCTGGAACCAATCCCTGACTTGATACTGAGGAAATGAGGGACCAACTGTATACACAGCATGGAACCTGATAAATTATACGGCCAGGAAAAGATGTGATTGAGTCACTTCTCATGCAAAGCTATGGCATTTCTTATGACAAGGTTCAGAATTTTCTGGATTACTATTTCCATTAGTCAAAGGTTCTCCAAGCCAAGATATTTGCTGATCATCAGCAATCTTTGGCATACTGCTCAAGGAGATTCAAACTACCGTGTCAGGGTTTATTTCCAGCCTAAGAAGTGCTGCTTGTATATGGGCACAGGATTTAAAGTGTATCAAGTCCAAGTTCTTTTAGACTTTGATGCAGAACATAACTAAGAATACAATTAATAATAAAGGCAATTGTGTTGAAAATTGCAAATTTTCCAGAAGGAACACACTGTCAGGCTTTTATGATTACTCATTTTAACTTAGTTTCAGCTGCTTTTGGAAAATGTTGTCTTCTGGGACTTCACTTTACTGCTTACTCTCATTCAAAAATTGTTTCCAGTGAAAACAAAGACTATGATGGAACTGTAGATAAATCTATTCATGCAACCATAATCTTTGCCAGGAAAAAAAATCTACTTATCTGTCATCAAATTTTTTTTCCTGAGGTCAAAAATCTGGGACATAAAACTGAGCAATGAAAATCCAAAGTCATTTTAACAATTGGGTTAAGGGGATGTGGTTGGAGGGTGGTACAGTTGGAAGTGGGTGTACTAATTTATCCATGTGTATGTTGATTGTTTGCCCATGAAGTCTCTCTAACTCTGAACAAATGGCTGTTGCTTCTTTCAGCTAGAAGTCCATGAAGCCTTCTGAATGCCATCTGTAACACTTAATGGACTTGTTTGCTCTTTCCTCCAACCTACTCTTTGCTAGCAGGATCAGTGAGCGGCTCAGTTTCTTGAAATGGTCTGGTCTCTTGAAATGGTCTGGTCATTTTCAATTAATTAAAAATTGTTGAATACGTTAAAAATCATTTTTAAAAATACTGTCTCTAGGAAAACAACCTGCATTTTCAGAGATGGGATTCATCTTGCTCGATCTACTAAAACTGATTCTAAATTAATATGCAATCACAGAGATCAAAGTTACAATTTGGTTTCACCATCTGCCTCACGTGTAAACTTCGGCAAGTTAACTTACCTCTCTAAATCTCTGTTTTCTCATTTGTTAAATGGGGATTGTGTTTATACCTTGTTTGCTGAGAAAATTAAATAAATACCGCACAGGAAGTGCTTTGCCTGGTATCCCGCATGTACTGATAGTAGGCATTCCATAAACATGAGCTTTTCTGACTATTTTGATTGATGAAAATAAGGGCAGCAACCAACAGACAATTAAAGATACTCTCTCAAGCTGGCAGGACACATGAGAAAGATTTGTTTCAAGGAAGCCACTTCTTGCCAGTTTTCCAGACTCAAATATTCCAAGGCCACGGTCCTCAGGGAGCTGAGATTCCAGTCAAAATGCCACAAAGCAGTAAACAATAGTTCTGCAGGACATCTATGAGGGACTGTCTATTCAGGGAAAACAGAGCTTGTGGCTTCTCACCTGAGCAGCAGTAAAGGTGGGCTTGCCTTTCAAAGAGAGGGCTGCACCTACCCCTCAAAGAGAGGGAGGAAGGAACAGGTTGAGCCTGAGGACAAGACACGAGGCAGATGTGCTAGAGACAGACTGTGGCTGGCAGAGCTGTGTCATGAATTCAGAATCAACGCTCACTTAACCATTCATCTGTTTCCAGTGACTTCAAGGAGAGGGGAACTGTGTTAGTAGCTCAGTCGTGTCCAACTCTTTGCGACCCCATGGACAGTGGCCCACCAGACTCCTCCATCCATGGAATTCTCCAGGCAAGAGTACTGGAGTGGGTTGCCATTTCCTTCTTTAGGGGATCTTCCCAACTCAGGGATCGAACCTGGTCTGCTGCTTTACGGGCATATTCTTTACCATCTGAACCACCAGAGAAGTAAAGTTCTTTAAAAAATCAAGTTTGTCAGAGGGTATAATTAATTTGAGAATTAACAATGCCCTAATAGGTATACCATATAGAGAATTCACCTAAAAATTCAAGTAAAAGAAAATCCGGCAGGTCCGAGGATGATATATATCCAGTTGTAACCAGTTCATAGCAAGAGGGTGAGAAAATGTTGGATTGAAAATAAAACATCTTTTAATGGAACATAAACTTTAAATTTCCCACTTGACAATAACTTGAATGTTACATCAGTTAAAAATTGGTACTAGAAACACCATGCAGGAATTCAACGCCATCCTGGCTGTAAACCAGCTCCTATTCACCACTCTTGGAAAATGTCACCCCCTGTCATAGTAAGAACATTTTGGTATCCCTAATCTCTGAAATACTAGGGCTGCCATCCAAATCATACAGCAATTTAGGAAGCATCTCTATAAATTCATACTTTCTTCCATTCATATTTTTTGACTGATTTTTTAAGGACATGGTGTCACTCTAGAAATCAGGCGAATATTCTGCATAGTTCATAAAATCCAGCAAACCATGAAGCCATGCCTCTTAAGGCAGCATGTGTATACTTCTATTTAGAAAATGAGAGAAGTTTTAATGATAGATATAATCTTATGTGGATTATTACACTCTTACTGAAGAAGGGAATCATAACTTTTACCCCTTTAAAATATGCCTTCACAATAAAACCTAAAGGTTTATCAAAATACTCTATATCAGGGGAGTACATAGAGAATAAGACAAGCCCAAAGGCAAGAAAAGTCTTTTAATTTTAGTTTAGTTTAATTGGGGTGCTTGTAAATGATTTTAAGTCTCTTGCATTGGCTTGAATGTAGGAAAAACATCTGCACAAAGATTTTAGCTATTTTAGGCTGGAGGATATAAAAACTGCTATCTAGAGAAGCTGGACCTCACTCTGCTAGTTCTTCAACAATTTTACCCCTGCTTTTGACTGAGGTTGGATCTGAGTTGCTAGTATCCCTGTACTCTGAATAGCGTGGCTGTGGAGCTTAATTCCTTACACACTCACCATCAAGGCGCAGGTAAAGGAAGTTCCGAAAAGCAAAGTAATCCTCCATGATGGTCATGAGGGACGTCATCTGGCAGAAAAGCAGCACGCGGTGGTTAGTCGCTCTCAATTTTGGCAGAATACGATCAAGTAGCTCAAACTTTCCCGAGGCCCGATACAGTTCAGCCCTGAACCCAAAAATGCAAAACAAGAAGACAGTATTACTGCTGTCTTCTTGAAGGATCCAGCAGAGCTTTGCTTTTCATACAGTGCCTTGTGCAGAGTAAACATTCAGTAAATAACTACGGAATGAATGAATGAATGAGTACATAGCCACTCCAAAGCAGTGGAGAGTATTTCATGGAAAAATAGAATATATTTGTAGAAAACCCACAAAAGTACATTATATACTGTAGGTATGATGACAGATTCTAGAAAGAAAAGGAAACCTTTTCATATTCTTCATAGTTTCACTCTCTGTCTCAGCTCTTTCTCTCTGTCCCTCCCACACATACATACATGTATGTTATGTCATTCCCTTAAACCTCTACTTATTAAATTCATAAAGTAACTAACTTAGGGCATTGCAATTCACTGAAAGAGGTACTGAGCACCTACAGTGTGCTAAGCACACTACTGAGCATGTGCATAAGCAAAATAGAATCTCTGCTTTCCAAATGGGCAATTAGAGACTTAGGATAACTACTAAAAAGAAAAACAGGCACCTTCTTTGCATAAGAACAGTGTGTAGCAAATGTCAGCCCTGGACTGCAGCCTGTTTTTGTAAATAAAGTTTTACTGGAATGTTGCCAGGCTTGCTCATTTATATTTGCCTATGGCAGCTTTCAAGCTACAATAACAAAGCTGAGCTGATGCACTGAGACTTTCGGGACAGCAAAAGTGAAAATTTTGAGATCTGGCCCTTTGCAGAAAATAATTTGCCAGCTCCTGGTTTAGAGCATCAAGGGTGACCCCCAATGAAGAAATAACAGTGTATCCTAAAACAATGAAATATTTATCCTGAAATAAAGAGCAAAAGGCAGGCAGGTGAAGAAGGGAGACTTAGGAGTGGAGAGGAAGAGATTCCAGGAAATGGAAAGAGAATGTGCAAAGGCCTCGAGGAGTAAAAGAATCTGGAGAGTCTGAAAAATGGAAAAAAAAAATATGGTGTGTGTGGCTTATGCCTAAATCAAGGAATGGAGGGGAGACAGTGGGAGATGAGAGCAGAGATGAAGAGGATTGGGGGGCGGGTTTAGACAGATCCTGTAGGGCTCTATTAGTTTTAGTTTTCAGTGAAATGGAAAGCCATTGATGGGTTTTAAACAAGGGGCCCACGAGAGCTGACATCTTTTTAAGAGATTACCATGTACACTGTGAAGAATGGACTGGGGAGGAGACAGACTCCTGGAAATTCACATAAAAAATAGACGTTCACATTAAAAAAAATACGATGGCAGAGTGCTGTCAGATAGAGAATGTTAGTGAGCTAAAGTAGAGATTTTTTTTCCTCCCCAAGAAACCACTCTCCTCTTTTATCAACAGGGGTGTGTTACATTATTAAAACTTAGTTGTAGAGGGATACTGTTGGGAAAACTCACCAGTGTATATGCATTCTAGCCTATAACATTGAAATGTAACACTGGCAGTGATTTTATGACACAGAGAACAGACAGATTTTTCAAGGGCAGGTCTTCTCAACATCCATCCCCTGCTCTGAGAACTGTCCTCCAAACACCCGCTGAGGCCACGTTTCCAGTACAGAGTCTGGCCACCCTGACGGCAGCAGTGTACCCCGCATCTGGAGACAAGAGAGCCTGGTGGATGGTTCTGCAGGGCTTCCAATTCCTGCTTCTTGGCCCACTGACACAGCCTGACCTTGGGATCAAAGAATGGCCCCTTATCTTAATAAGAAAATCTCCCTGGTGCCCAACAAGCAAAACAGAGGCTTTCTATCGATGCAAGGAACTTTTTTGTTGTTGTCGCAGGCATGTGTCTCTTCAAGGTCCAGATGAAAAATATTTCTTATACAGACCATGCTCCAGCAAATGACTGTAAAGGTGTACATGTTTATAGCAGATGGGACATCTTCCTCTCATGCACATTAATGTTAAATACTGACTTGAGATCTCCCATGTTACATTCTCTTTGAGCTCAAGCTACACTATTGGTTATAACAACCCTCTGAAGCTCTGACAATGTTTTTGGAACACTAGGACACTGTTAAGTCCATTAAAGGAGATCTATGTCCTCTGAATAGCCACTTGCTCGAGGCATGTAGTCATTTATGCCAGTAAAGTAAAAGAGAATGCTGAGAGCGTTCTGGTTAACAACTTCTGCTGAGGAGGCTGGCAGTACTGTATTTGTGTGACGGGAAACACTAGAAAGAAAAGTTTAGGTAGGACCAACAAACCATGTTTTGGAAGAGGAAGAAAAAAAAAAATAGGATTTACCCATTGATGACCCCATTTGAGTAGCCCAGGTGTTCAGCAAAGGATTCCTTTAAAAGAGAGAGAAGAAAAAGGATTTTTAAAAACAGATCTGTAATTACTGACATACTAATTATTCTATTAGTGAGGTTACCCTATTTCTAGAATGCAATTAAACAAAACAATAAGTGAAAAAATACTCCTTATGGAAAGAACCAGGAACTCAAAGCCTTTGAATTCAGACTATAGCTTTGCCAGAAATATATCCTTTACATTTCAGCAAGGCTCTAGACTCTCATACTGAGATGACAGGGTTAGTTCACTCGTCAAACAGTGATTAAATGTTCACTGGCCCAGGGCTGTGGTAGGCAGGTACTAGGGATCCAGAAAAAAAAGGAAGTAAAGGAAGTACCTATCCGCCAAGGAGCTTAGATTCTAGATAAGAGGAAGAGCTTAATATAAGCAAATCAGGATTAATATACACACATCAATATATTGTGGAAATGTTCGGCAGTAAAGTCATGAGGATGACATATGTACTAAGTATATAGATCTTAGCTTAGTGAAGTCATAACATCCCTTGCACACTGTGCTTTTCTGCATTATAAATACGGCCCTAAATGTACACCACCCCTCAGGTAACTGGCATCCACTTTTAAAATACAGAACTTAACTACATATTTCCCTCCTCACTGATTCGGTGGAAGAAATAAATAGCTGTTCCCCATGCGATTTTCGTATTCCTACTTGATGGAAGGGGAGGCCATCTGTGGGGAGGAGAGCACATCACACCTTCGCTTAACCACCAGCTGTCTCCCTTCTCTGCCTCCCTTCCCTTCTGGATCACCAAAGCTTTCCTCCAAGGGGACCGGATCTTTCCCTCTGGGCTCCACTACCAAACATGTTCATCATTTACAGTGGGCCCTGGCCTCTCCGGATGCTGCCCCGCTGGCAAAATGAACACTGATGGATCACAGCCCAAAACCCTACCCCAACTCCAGGAATCTTTCCTCCCTACAGGTGGCCGTCTCGACTCGATTTTTGAGGTTCCATCTGTTTCCATCTGTATGTATCAATGGATAGTGATATGGTCAGGTATCAGCAGCATTTAAAAAACTCTGTTTTCATTTCTCTGGTTGAAAGATCCCCAGGGAGGCAGTGATCCCCATTGGGAGACTGGGTTTCTACTATCAGGTAGTATGAACAAAGGATGTGTAAGCAAACAAAACGAAGACAAAAGCAAAATGCACACACCATCTCTGGTTCACAAGTGTGATACCTTTGCCAGTCACTGTGGGTCTTGTTTCCAGGAATATCCTCCTGAAACTTTTTCATGTTAAAAAAACTGCACATCAAAGTCTGTCTTTCTATGGACTGCTGCTTAAAATGTAGCAGGGAAAGGAGGGCATGTTCCTTAAGCTTAGCTTCTCTGATCCCCCTCCCCACTTCCCAGGTGTTCCAAACAGAAGCTTGAGGGTAAAAGGCACACCCCCCCACCCTTCCTGATATGACCCAGTGTGTTTCAAAGGTGCATTTTGGTATGACAAATGAAGTAAGACTGATACTTAATTTTTATAAGTCTGAAGGCCTCAAATCCTTATTCAATCCTGAGTATTCATTGTAAAGACTGATGTGAAGCTGAAGCTCCAATACTTTGGCCACCTGATACAAAGAACTGACTCATTGGGAAAGACCCTGATGCTGGGAAAGACTGAAGGCAGGAGGAGAAGGGGATGACAGAGGATGAGATAGTTGGATGGCATCACCGACTCAATGGACATGAGTTTGAGCAAGCTCTGGGAGATGGTGAAGGACAGGAAAGCCTGGTGTTTTGCAGTCCATGGGATCTCAAAGAATCAGACACGACTGAGCAACTGAACAATAACAAATCCTGTATATTTTTGCTGAATATCTAAAAACTGTTTTTAAGAAAATATAAGACAGGTGGTGACAGGTTAACCTGATATGATCCCAATCATTTTCACCATTAGACCATTTTTCAGCTCCTCCAACCCAACATGAGTTTCCCTGGTGGCTCAGTGGTAAAGAATCCACCTATAATGCAGGAGTCACAGGAGACATGGGTTCAATCCCTGGGTTTGGAAGATCCCCTGGAGGAGGGCTTGGCAACCCACTCCAGTATTCTTTCCTGGAGAATCCCCATGGACAGAGGAGCCTGGTGGGCTGCCGTCCATAGGGTCACAAAGAGGCAGACAGGACTGAAGCGACTGAGCATGCATGCGTGCCACCCAACAAGCCACCCCCACTAATACATTGATAGCGTATGGCCTGTTTATTATCACATTTCTGGTTTACCAGACACTCATATGTTCTTTAGTTTAAACATTTATCCTTCTGCCAGCCCTATCATCTATCACCATCTGATGACAAGTCAAATACACTATAGCTTGGAGATGCTAAGTGACTTACAGCAGGTTTTTACGGAGGTAAAAGTGGCCTGGGGTATGGACTCATTGCCACACCATGGACTCTCCTGCTATGTGTCTAAGTAGGCTTGTGGGTGGGACCTTGCCCTCCTTCCTCCCTACAGTTGTTGCCATTGTCATTTTGCTTAAACCAAGGCCTAATCTCTAAAAGGCCCATCCCTAAAGCAACAGCAGTGTCAGGGGTTAATTCTAATTTTATGCTACAGTTGGGACAGGACTCCAGGATACGGACAGAGGTGCAGTACATACTCTTACCTAACAAGCGTGATTACCAAAAATAAGGACAAAAAAAAAAAAAAAAAAGAATCTTCAAAGTCAAGAACACTTCAGTCTCATTCCCAGGAATATGCTTCTGAAAGTTAAATCCCTAGAACCTTCTATTTATTTGTCTGTTAATAAACTAGTGAAAATACAGAGCCTGCAGGTCCTGCCCCATGCCTCCTGCTCCTCTGCAGTGGACAGTAAGCAGCAGACTGGCAGTAACTCCTGCCAGAACCACACACGTCCAAGGCAACCCTGAAAAGTGGAGGCTACGATTCTGACTCCTTTCCCTTCGTGCTCAAGTCAACGGCTCCTACTGGGGTGAAACTGTCAATTTAGGAAACTCATTCACATGTAGCGAACAGGGCAGAAAATGTCCTCTCCCCTGAAAAATAGCTTCCCAGAGACCAGAGCATCAGGATAAAAAATCCTGGATTTACACCGTCATGGAAGAAGCCAGAAAGGAAAAATACAAATCTAAGAAACAGTCTAAAGTCAGTGATCATCACAGAGCAAATATTTCAGGAACATCTTTCCCTTCAACGAATATAAATCCATCTTTTAGTATTTTTCCACAGCATCCTTCTGAGAAAGCTGGATGTATCTGTGATTATCCTCCATATCAGAGCACCTACCATAATAAGGCAATTCACAGTACTTACCTGAACCCACATAATAAGCCCTGGTTTACAGCATTTTCTCACCACTTAGAACTCCTGCCTATAAAATTCCAGATGCCCAAGTGTCTGATGCCAGTGAGAATCCATAGCCAGAAACGTCATGTCTGTTAATTCTGCTTATCAAGCTACTAGACCATGCAGTTTCAAGGTCCACATGTTTTAACTTTGCTTTATTTTTTTAATTATAAAATTTTTTTTCAATGTCGTATTAGTAGAAACTGAACAATTAGGATCAGGGTCACAACGGAGAACACAGGCTCACCTCAATGTGCTGAAACATATATGGGTGATTGCAGATCTTTCTCAGCTGCATGATGGTGTTCATTAGTGTCTTAGCACCGCCTTTCCCCTAAGGACAAGCAGAGGAGAGTCAAAATATGCGTTATTAATTGATCAGCTATTTCCCTGTTTAAAAAGTAGGTTTCCATAGAAAGAGCAAAGAGCCATAGGTCGTCTTGGGAGCCTACACTCCCTACTGTCCAAAGCTCCTGTTACTATTACACAGCTGTTTCTGAATTAGATAGACCCTCTTCCATGTGAGTCATCTCAGAGGAGGAAATTATGTCCAGTGGATGGCTTTGAGAAATGACTGTCCATCCTGTAGGATTCTGGGAAGACAGAAGCATGGCAGAGATGCCCAGGGATGAAACTGGCTTTTAAAATCTTCTAAAATGCTAGCCTACCCTTAGGCGGATATATTGTGTGCAGACTTACACGAACAGAACTAACTGCTTTGGTGATATGAACACCAAGACGGTGTTCATTTCTAACTGCTCCAATATAGGTGAAAGGCCAAGGGATTTCCTTTGGCGGCAACATTAATAGCTCCCCAAAGGCCCTGTAATTCGCTTTGACAAATCAGCAGTCGTGGGGATATTTCCTGGGAGTGTCCAGTGGCACAGCCCTAGGAAGAAATCTGACAGCACCTGAGCTATGTCCCCTCCACAGCGCACCTTCTTATCTTTCTCTGAACCATCTGTGAGGAGGATCCCTTTGGCTTGCATGTGGCGATACAGAATCTTCTGCAGAGCTGACATGTCACACTTGATCACATACTCAACCTGGGGAAAGAAGAACAGTACATAGGTTAAGAGCAGGAGTTAGAAGGTGCCTGTCCTGAGAAGACAGTTGAGACACGGCTGCTGGTGGCTCTCCTGGAATCATGAAGGTACCTCTTTCTGCTTCTTGGATTCATGGAGGTCGGGGAGGGGCGTGACGGAGGAGCCCACAGTCATCACTGCTCAAGGTACCATTATATGGAAGGGACTTGCAGAAGGTGCTATGGCACTCAGGCCAAGGTCACGTTTCCTGAAATTTCTTGACTTGTTCCACGTTTGAGAGAGAGAGGCTGACAGACTGTTCAAGTTCAAATATATTCAAAACAGAGTGTATGTATATATATATATATATATATATATATACACGGCTTCCCTGGTTGCTCAGATGGAAAAGAGTCCAACTGTCTGCAATGTGGGAGACCTGGGTTTTATCCCTGGGTTGGGAAGACCCCCTGGAGAAGGAAATGGCAACCCACTGCTGTCTTCTTGCCTGGAGAATTCTGTGGACAGAGGAGCCTGGCTGGCCGCTGTCCACAGGGTTGCAAAGAGTCAGACACGACTGAGTGACCTTCACTTTCACATATATATGCATTTCCTCTGCTTCCCAACTATACCATTTCATACAAACAGAACAGTTTGAGGAAAAACAGTACCCAGCCAATATCCTCCGATTTTTTTTTTAATATCTTTTTAAATGTCCTGTGTGGCTGGCTTCCCTCAATTCTGATCCTAAAAGGAGATTCATAAGCGCCTAGGTTGACTATAGGTAATTACCCTCTGCTTTTGAAGGATGAGAGGATACTACCTAGTGGGGACAGTAGGCAAAGGAGAGGAGTGACTCCACAATTAAATGCAGCTTTATGACCATCTTCTTTAGAGGCAAGGCCGTGTGTGTTTCCACTTGAACAACGGAAAAATCCAGTTTTAAACTGTGAAAGAGAATTCACGTGCGGGTGTTTTTGCACACACCTGCAATACTTCTCACACACTCCTAATGCACACAGTCTACCTTAATTATTTCCTATTATTATTTTTCTTTATTAAAAAAAATCCCCAGAATACAAATGTGTAATTTTCATAATAAACATCAGATTAACGCCTAGAAATCTGCAGAATGTGATTAAAAGTAAATCAGCAAGCTGCCTAATGTTTAACAAACTGATTAAAAGTGATCAGGTTATTTTCAGCTCTGAGGACCAGAGTGAGGAGGTCACAGATGAAGAGAAGCTGAATATTCATTTGACTGTTGCTTTAGAGGGGGTCTGTCAGGCCAGCTGGAACTGCAATTAATAGCATTTTGCCACTTGTTTTGATGCACCAAATCAGATTAGAGAAAGATGAGCTCTTTTGCAGAAAAGTAAAGAAAAACAAGTGACCCGCCATAAAGTTTTTAATGATCTTGGCCAGAGAAGAAGAACTCCAAGTTTTAATAAATAAGGATGCACTTAATATGGGTTTTGTGTTTTACAGACTTGATCGTGTCATGTTTTAAAGTACTTTGATGTTTTCAAGTGCTGTTAACTCGCTATGTAACTTGATCATGGTGAAGAAAATATTAAACAACTTCAGACTTTGTAAGCATAATGATAAAAATGACACCAAGGGCTAATATTATTGAGCTCTTTCTATGGACCAGGCCCTATGCAAAGGTGCTTGGTGTGGCTTCTCCCATTTTACCATATAAGAGCTGTAAGGCAGAGTTAAATTTAGTGGTGTTTGCATTTTACAGATAAGGAACTTGAGCATCAGAAATGTTAGGTGACTGGGTTGATATGATGTAGCTATTCAATGATCAGTTAGGATCGAACCAGGCTGCACTTTCTTAAGCTCTACACTAAACACAGACTTTCAGGCTCCCTAGTTCTGCCCTGATGTTCACCCGGGCGTCACTGCCAACCAGCTTGTGCACACCTTCCTGAAAGTGGAAAGGACTGCTGAGGCAAGCTTTAAGTGCACTAGGAGATGACAGATCCAAAATGAGGGGCCGGGACCCTCAACCTCCTTCTCATCAGTTAGCTGCTGCCAAGAGCTGGATGGGAGGGAGTGTGGGAACAAGGCATGCACAACGATGCCATGCAGACAGGGAGGCCAGACGACCCCAAAGGGGCCAAGTTAGCAGAGAAGTGAGCTCATCCCTAGGACCTGACGGCTCCTGTAGAAAGGGGACCTCCCCTCAACCCTCCTTCCTCACACCACTAGGGAATCACAGACACTGGCGTGATACACATCATCAAAATCACCATTCTAAGTTTCACAACTGTATTTTAAGTTTTCTCCTTGTAACTTCCCCAACAATCAAGCTATTTTGTCTTTGTATCTCCCTATAGTCTTAGGGCTGCCTTCCTCAATCTTACTCTTCCTGAGGGCTCTTCGTAAGGTCTTCCCTGATCACCATACCTATCAGTCAACCCTCCTTTTTATTTCTTACAAACAAGTGTTTATTAAGCTTTTTTGATGGCAATCCCTTACCTACCAAGAATACATGTTAAAGTACCTCTTCTGACTACATGTCCATATATTTCTGAATTACATGCCCATATATTTATTTATGAGTCATATGCATACACTAATATTAAAGCCTCAAAACACAGGTTAGTTTTAGGACACGGGTCATTATTAGGCACTTGTTTTACACCTACATTTCAAGGGGCCAAGGTGATGACATCTGATTTTTCAGCCAGTTACACTCTGATCCACAGGGATTTCTCCCTGACTGACTCTGCTTCTACGGCAAGGACCTTTGCTCTTTATGGGCTTCCCAGGTGGCGTTAGTGGTAAAAGGACTCGCCTGCCAGTGCAGGAAACATGAGAGATGAGTTTCGATCCCTAGGTGGGGAAGACCCCCCTGGAGGAGGAACTGGCAACCCACTCCAGTAGTCTTGACTGAACAATCCCATGGACAGAGGAGCCTGGCAGACCACAGTCCATAGGGTAGCAAAGAGTTGGACACAACTGAAGTGATTTAGCATGCATGCATCCTGATCACTCTATAATGGGGCTGGTGAAAATTCACACTAGGAACAGGAGATGTGGCAGGTCTGCACTTTTCTTGTTTTCAACCTGTGATCCTGGGTAAAATCTTTTAAAAATCTGTCATCCATCCTGAGGATCAGGGGTGTTACAGTTTAGTTAAAATGAGATCATCCTAAAATTGTTTTATCTGGATATGGGGAAACCCACAATGCTCACAACGGGCAGAGAGCAAAAGAACCCAACTGTGAGGGTGGATGGATGACTTATGTCCCAGGTGGGGGTGCTCCCCCTCACGCTCCCCATCCCGGGGATAACTGACACAGTCTAGGCCAGTCACCTGCTGGACTCTGTGACATAGGCATAAATACCTCGTGGGTACCAGGGTCTGTATGTTAAATCAAAAAAGTATATAATTTTTTTTTACGTTTTAGGAGAGAAAAATTAATATAAATAAAAGCTCTGAAATCTTCCTTCCACACCCCAGTGGTCTACTAGTAAGCACCCCACATATACATACACAGACATACACCCATGTGTGCTCTGGAGACCCCTGTCCTAAAGCACTTGAATGCCTGGGTCCCTCCACCTGACGGGGAGGGTGATGCTGCCCTTTGCTGTCATGCCACGGTTCAGCGACATCGCACGCCATGCCTCCAATTTCTGGTAAAGCTCCTGCACCTCCCACCCCCGCCCAAGCGTTGTGCAGTGCACAGAGCAGGCCGCCAGAGCCGTGCATCAAGAAGAGGGCAGACTGACAGTGACGGGGCGAGGGAAGCCTAAGAACCAGCCCATCACAGACGCCGCTGGGTCTGAGTCGTCTCCAAAAACCCTGACGGCCCCTGATTAGACCATGAATTTGGAAGTTCTCAAAATGAGCTGATGCTGAAGGAAGTAAAATCTATATAAGACTCTGTAACAAGGATGCTTCTCCCAACAGGTTAGACTTATGACGGCCACTGGGACTATTATTTTCAAAGGACATGTAAAACTGGGGTGCCAGCCTCATGGACGTGACAATTACCTCCTAAGACTCATTATGTTGATAAATAACCAAACTGGTCCCTTCAAGGAGCCAAATAAGGTGGTTACAGTGGCCCAGACCCTCCTCCTATATAACCCAGGAAATGCTTTCAACCTTTATTCATAGTTTTTCCCTAAACACTATTACTTAAAGGATGTATTATTAAAACAGGAAACCCAGACTACTGTGTGATACATTATCACTTTGTGTATTGAGATTTCCAAACAATAATATTAAATTTGTTGAAGTCCTGGGTTCTGAAATCTATGGCATGAAACCATATGGAAGTTTCTTACAAAGTTATGTACACATCTACCATCTGACCAAGCCACTCTTACATACTTCCTAAAATGAAATGCAAACCTATGCTCACACAAAAGCCTATACACAAAGTTCGCAGCAGACAAGCATAACTGTCAAAAACTACAAGCCACCCAAATGTCCTACAATTAAACTGATAAACTCTGGGGCATCCATGCAATAGAATACTATCCATTAATAAAAATGAACCCGCTACTGATACATCCAACACCTTGGATGTTTCTCAAATTCATTATGCTGAATGAAAAACCAGATGCAGAAGGTCTGATGAGACATATTATCTGATTCTATTCCTCCAACATTCTAGAAAACACAAAGCTATGAGGATGGAGGGTGAACCATCGGTTCTAAGAGGCTAAGGGCAAAGCGAGAGCGTGACTAAAAAGTGACCGCACCAGGGCACGGGGTGGGGGGGGGGTACTGGGAGACAGAGTTGTTCTGTATTTTGATTGTGATGCAGTTAACATAACTAGGAGACCTGGGTTCTACGCCGCTGGGTCTGAGTCGTCTCCAAAAACCCTGACGGCCCCTGATTAGACCATGAATTTGGAAGTTCCTCAAAATGAGCTGATGCTGAAGGAAGTAAAATCTATATAAGACTCTGTAACAAGGATGCTTCTCCCAACAGGTTAGACTTATGACGGCCACTGGGACTATTATTTTCAAAGGACATGTAAAACTGGGGTGCCAGCCTCATGGACGTGACAATTACCTCCTAAGACTCATTATGTTGATAAATAACCAAACTGGTCCCTTCAAGGAGCCAAATAAGGTGGTTACAGTGGCCCAGACCCTCCTCCTATATAACCCAGGAAATGCTTTCAACCTTTATTCATAGTTTTTCCCTAAACACTATTACTTAAAGGATGTATTATTAAAACAGGAAACCCAGACTACTGTGTGATACATTATCACTTTGTGTATTGAGATTTCCAAACAATAATATTAAATTTGTTGAAGTCCTGGGTTCTGAAATCTATGGCATGAAACCATATGGAAGTTTCTTACAAAGTTATGTACACATCTACCATCTGACCAAGCCACTCTTACATACTTCCTAAAATGAAATGCAAACCTATGCTCACACAAAAGCCTATACACAAAGTTCGCAGCAGACAAGCATAACTGTCAAAAACTACAAGCCACCCAAATGTCCTACAATTAAACTGATAAACTCTGGGGCATCCATGCAATAGAATACTATCCATTAATAAAAATGAACCCGCTACTGATACATCCAACACCTTGGATGTTTCTCAAATTCATTATGCTGAATGAAAAACCAGATGCAGAAGGTCTGATGAGACATATTATCTGATTCTATTCCTCCAACATTCTAGAAAACACAAAGCTATGAGGATGGAGGGTGAACCATCGGTTCTAAGAGGCTAAGGGCAAAGCGAGAGCGTGACTAAAAAGTGACCGCACCAGGGCACGGGGTGGGGGGGGGGTACTGGGAGACAGAGTTGTTCTGTATTTTGATTGTGATGCAGTTAACATAACTAGGAGACCTGGGTTCAATCCCTGGAGAAGGAAATGGCAACCCACTCCAGTATGCTTGCCTGGAAAATCCCATGGATGGAGGAGCCTGGTAGGCTACAGTCCATATGGTCGCAAAGAGTTGGATACGACCGAGTGACTTCACTTTAACAACTGTCTTTGTCAAAACTCAGATCTATATACCAAAGAAGAGTGTATTTTCTTATATTTAAATTAAAAAATAAAATGGAAATCTACTTCCATAATTTATTCTTTTTCATGGAAACATTTGAGCGTTGCTTCTATAAAAGATTTAGCCTTTTGCTGCCATCCACCACAATGCCTTTCTAGAGTCTTTATACAGCCTGAGAGAGACATACATGTTTGTGGCTACAAGCAGATGGTGGCAGAAGAAAGCTCCTTACTCCAAAGGATAACACTTAGATGGCAGATTTTCCCCAGATCAAAGTCCTAGCAAGGTAGAAAGAACAAAGAGTGGACACTGGCCAAACCACATCAACGATAGCTACATACACATGCTAAGGGATTAGTTCATCACCTTAAAAGGGTGACAGTAAAATGCTAGGACCAGAGGACACCGAGGAACTTGACATGAACAGGAAAGCAGAAGCAAAGTCAGCAACAGAAACAGCAGGGCAATAGAGAAAGGAAGGACTCTGGGAGCAGCAGCTGTCCTCAGCGGAGCCTGAACACGCACCAGGCACTGTATTATGAGTACTGCGTCCATGTAATCCTCTTCTATAAAGCATGCGTTATCTATTTGCTAGTTCACTGCTGAGAACACTGAGACCCACTGGTTTAAGTAACATGCCCAAGAGTACACCGTTAGCAGGAGACAGAGAATGCAGCAGGGACCCAGGTCCACTCTGACAGGCAGAGCCCATGATTTTCACTCCACCAAGTTACCTCCAGAAAAAGGTAGCTTATCCATAGATTATACAGACATACCTCGGATATAGCACAGGTTCAGTTCCAGGCCAACACACACAGGGTGCAATAAGGTGAGTCATATAAATTTTTTGTTTCCTAGTGCACATAAGTTATGTTTACACTACACTACAGTCTATTAAGTGTGCAGTGCACTATGTCTAAAGAAACATTGTACATACCCTAATCAAAAATACTTCATATTGTGGAAAATGCTATCCTGTAAGCCTTCAGTGAGTCATAACCTTTTTGCAATAGTAACATCACAGATCATTGATCACAGATTCCCATAACAAATTTAACAACAATGAAAAAGCTTGAAATATTTCAAAAATTACCGAAATTTGTGACACAGGGACATGAAGTCAGCAAATACTGTTGGAAAAATGGTGCCAATAGATTTGCTTGAGGCAGGGTTGCCACAAACCTTCATTTTGTAAACTATGCAATTCTGCAGAATGCAAACAAGGTATACATATGGGTGTTTACTATACCTCAAATATAAAAATTTGGGTATTAAAGAGTACAAGTGTATTTCATACAGGAAGCATGCTCTTCAAAATCTAATTTTAAAAAATATATCAATACTCAGGAAGTTTTCTTGTGAAAAGAGCCATGAAATAAATGTTTTAGTAAAGTAAGGAATTCCTTTGTGATATAACCAATCATCCTATGATCCTTATGCTGCAAAAGTCTGTATTTTAATCAAACGGACTTCTTAAAAACAGGGCATACTTTCAACTTGTAAAATTTTTTAAATCTAGATACATTAGCCAGTCCTTGAAATCAGTAAACAAGATGTAGAAGTTTCATGGGAGGAGTAAATAAGTAAGTTCAGATAATTGTCTTTGATTATATTTGTTGCTTCTTAAGAAACAAAAGGAAGAATGGGGAAAATTAAAATCTTTAACATTTTATTTCTGTAAGTTATGGATTTCAGTAACACTAAAGGAAGCTATATGACCAGTGTACCCATTCCTCGGTTTATTCAGTAACTAAGGTCTACCTTGAACAGAAAGAGGGTTATCCAAAGATGTCAAGACCATACGAAGTCAAAGAAATACTGACAGCATTCAATCGCCAAGATGCATTCACTAGCAAAATAAAATACTTAAATATTTGGGCTTTCACTACGATAAGCGTGGTATAAGAACAGTGTTAATATTTAATTTTTTCTGACCGCTAAAGATAGGGGATTAGGAGACAAAATTCTCTCTTAGTAAAGTAATCAATTTTGTATAATATCTTGCCAGCTCCCACTTAAAAATGAATAGGATGAACCAATCTGTCCAAAAAAATAGAGTCATTACACAGAAAAACACAATGATGCAAAACACACATTTCAGAATTGGCTCCTCTAAAGAGAAAAGTTACATCAAACTAGCTCACGCAGCAAACAGTGCGCAATGCCAAATAATCTATCTGCTAGAAAATGAAACGCAGAACTCCAGTGTCTGGAACTCCAGTGGTTCCAAAATATGATGAGAAACATATTAAACTAATACCCAAATCCAGTCCAAAAATGTGGCGCTAAGGGCTCAAAAAGACATCCTAAAGCCCTGAAAAATCAGTGTCCAAAAACTAATCTGAAAATATTTGCTTAAGATGTTCATAGAATCTTAATTAGATGATATTATCCATAATAAGAATCCTATTTTTCACTTACTGTCAGAGCAGTGACATCCCAAGCATCTGACATTGAACACGTTTCCGGGAAATGTGGCAAGCATTTACTAGGCCTTCTGCTAAGGATACAAGCCCCAAACGCATAGCCTTATGTGGCTCAAAGCAGAACACTTTTATGGAGCCTACAAGAGTGAACTCAACAAGGTTAGTAAAATTTAAAAAAAAGAAATTCTAAAGTTAAAACAGAATGTCAATTCATGTAATGTTAAGTTAATGTAAGTTAAAGCTAAAATGTAATGACAGTGATTTGGTAATTTTCAAAAATCTGTCCCCAAACTTTTGGAAACCAAGATGAAATGTTAAAATTTCCATTCTCTCTTTACACTAAACCCTCCAGCTTCTCTCTAACAACTACAACAAAAAGTCCTTTAAGATATTTTCCAGTTACCTGGAACTAAAACACAAGCCTGCTATTTCAGAAACACCATTTCAGGGGCAGGCAATTTGAATATAATGGCAGAGGGAAGAAATCACAGCTTCTGAATTTGCAACATACCTTTTCTGGAAGCTAGATTCAACTTCTTTCTTCAGCCTCCTCAGTAGGAAGGGCCTCAACACCTTATGCAGACGTCTGATGATCAATATAGTTTCTTCTTCATTTAAGTCCACCTGCAAGAGAACCTTAGATGAATTTGATCCTTTTTTTAAAGGTTACTTCATGTAATAACTCTTTATACTATATTTATTATTGGTTTCAATATATGTCTGAAATTTTATGTGCATTAAGGCCAGGTTTATACCTGTCATGTACACCTCAGAATTCTGTTCCCACCTGCCTACCAGGTGGTAACAGAACAGCCTCTAAGCAGATGTCTTTGTCTGAATGCTGACTTCTATGGAAAAGAGTTCAGAGCCCCCAGTTTCAGACTGGGAGTGTTAACAGCTCAGAATTGGATGGGGTATGATTGTGACAAAGGCTGACTGAAGATTGAGCTTGAACATGAGTAAAAGGGTAATAGTTAATGTGTTCTTACTTAAAATTGAGGGCTTCCCTGGTAGCTCAGCTAGTGAAGAATCTGCCTGCAATGCAAGAGACTCGGGTTCGATTCCTGGATCAGGAAGATCCCCTGGAAGAGAGCATGGCAGCCCACTCCAGTATTCTTGCCTGAAGAATCCTCATGGACAAAGGAGCCTGGCGGGCTACAGTCCATGGGGTCTCAAAGAGTTGGACAAGACTGAGCGACTAAGCACAGCACTTAAAATTGAAGCAGTAAGTTGGGCTCTTAACTTTGTCCCAGATGCAGAAACATACCAACGGTACAGAGCTTGAACATGAAAAGAACAAGCATAAATACAGTTTATGCTGGTGGGTTGCTAAGGCCCTCTACCTGACTGTTCTGTTCTGCTGTGATTGTGCTCAAGTTCAGTCCTATTTGTAAATCCTCTGCTTTCTCTTTCACCTTCCTCCACTAACCTCTAGGGGGCAGAGCTGATTGATGTTACCTTCTTCAAATGGGCAAGCCAATGAATTCCTGACAAAAGGCAAGGGTACCTGTAATATACCTCAAAATTAAAGGGCCAAATGGTTCCAAACAAATATCTGTAAAACATTTTAAGTGCGTTTTCATTCCTCTACTTAAGAAATCACTAATCAAAAGGACCAGTACCTGTTTCTAATAAATGAGTTTTTAAGAGAAGGCAGAGAAAGGAATAATAAGAAAAATTTGAAAACAGCTACTCCAAGGTCTGAGGAATATTTATATATGCATAAAACTGAGATCCACACTAAAATCTGAAAACAATGCATACAGAAAATAATTATACACTAGTTTGGCTTTACACACAAACTCTTAACATGGAAATGGTTTAAGGGGAAGCCCAAGTTTATAACAAGAAAATATTTTTTTTTCAAGGTTTACATTTGGTTGGTTGAGCTGTGGTTAAACAGACTGAACAAGTATCTCTGTATCTATCCTCCCTGTGGTCCACAGCAGTTAAGCATTCCACCGGTTAGGAACACCCTCTGCTGGCCTAGTTACCACACTGGCGAAAGACAATGGGATTAGGACACCCTAGATCCTAGCATCACTTAACCATTACTGGATCCATTCTCTCAGGATGGAAAAATATCCCTGGAGTGAACGCATACCCACCCGCTGACTGGCTTCCTGACATTCTACAACACCGTAAACCTCCTTGTGGTCTCAGCTTTGGGTCCTGTCATTTCATTTCTTTGTCATGCAGTGGGGAAAATAAATGTTAGGCCAGTACCCTCTCTCCAGTCATGGCAAACGGCGCATTAAACCACTGCTCGAATGTGCTGCAGCTCTTAAAAATGGTGGGGAGGAGGAAGTTGAGGAGGGCCCAGAGTTCCGGGAGCTTATTCTGCAGTGGGGTCCCGGTCAGGAGGATCCTTCTGGGGGCCACGTAGTGCGTGTTGAGGACCTGAGTCAGCTTGCAGTGGTGATTCTTCATTCGGTGGCCTTCATCCACTATCATGTATTTCCACCGGATCTGTAATGTAAGAGGAAGGACCAACATGTGGTGAGCCAGGGAAAACACAAGTATCCCCAAGAGGCAAGTGCTGATGTGGAAAACCAAAGAGCTCATGCTTGTCCAGGCTATGGCATGATACTCCTCAGCACAGAAGACTCTCAACAGCCTATTTCCTATACCTGACAGGTCATGTCATGCACTGTGTAATGATGGGATGAAATAACAGAATGTGATCCCTAATTACCTTTTCACAAAGAAGGCAACTAGGGCCCAGAAAGAAACGGCTGGGCCAGGACTAGCTCCTGTGTCTTCCCGTCTAATACCTCTTCTATCAACGCTATGTCACGACAGCCTGCCAGATTTAAAGGCTACATAACCACTGCTCACGATGAGTACAGAATATAGTTCCCCACTTGAAGCAGAGGTTAATGACCGATTCCTCCAAGACGACATCAGCAAGTACCTATAGCAGAAGACCTCTGGCTTCAGGCCCTTTTTCTATTACCTCGGCTGACTACTACCTTCAGGGCTTGGCTCCTGTTCTTTCTTTAAATTTGAACTTAGTTGCTAAGATTTAAAGGTTGGAATATTTCACCTAAAAATCTGGACATCCAGCTTCTTTTAAAACATTAGAAGATCTAGCAACCTGGACTCTCTTGCTTCACACGTATTCCTGACCTGCCAGGAATAGGACCCCAGTTTCAAGACGTCTAAACTCAAAGGACAGACTCACTGGCAGAGAGGGCAGTACTAAAATAGCATTCTTCTGTTTATGCCAAAACTTCAGAATTAAGCACAAAATATTCCTCCAGCATGACTGCCACTTCAAAACTAAAGAATGACCATATGACACGATCTCCCTTTCTAAGTCGACACACAGTCCCCTTCCCCTCTCACATCTGACCCTTCAGCCCCCTCCAAGGTCACTGTTACTCAAAGTGAGAACAATGAGGAATATCCCACAAAGCCTATCCAACCCCACAAAACAGTGGCAATGGCCAAGAAGAGCATCTGGCATTCAGATGTCCCTGGATCCCGCTGCAAAGCTCTTAGAGAGGAGGGAGAAGCAAGAATTCTATGAAGTCTCGCCTTCCTCAGTAGAAGCACCAGGAAAATCAGGGGAAAAGGAATAAAACATCATCAGGAAGGGATGTCCGGGTAAAAGAAACTACCAGAGGTGTTTTGGGGATCCCTCCTACTTCCCCCACCTCCTCTAAGAAAATTCCTTAAGAATAATCAAAGTTGTAGAATCAACTGTCCCAAACTTACCAATAAAAGAGGCCAGAAGATAAAAATGTACTTAATCAATATTCTAAAACCACCTTCCTGCCTAATTCGAAGGTCTATGATTTTGCTATATCGGATCTACTGCTAATTAGGTCTTCCACTCAAAACAAACTACTACCCCTTTCTAGATTTTCATTTCTCCAGAAACAAAGGCAATACCTCGTTACCAGGCATCTCCGATGAATTCTGAAATTCATATGCAGAACACACGATACAAATTTTCTTAAAAGGATCTCAAATGTACACACATATTCCCACAGTTATACTGAAAACATGTCATTTTTGACACTGCCAAATTCATCTTAGAGTGTGAAGACGACGAACACACAGCATCGTTGCTGGTGCCATCTCAATTATTAAACCTCCCCTGGGAGCACACTTCCTTTATGCATTTCCTAGGATGCCATGAAGGGAACTCTCCGTTCCCAGGGCAAAGGATTAATGCAGAGATTGAACAGACCCCAGAAATAGTGATTCTGTTCAGTTCTGGCCATAACTTAGTTGCAGATTATAGTGCTTTCAAACCACCACAGTGTAAAAGAAATTACTAAAGGCACAAAAAATGAAGTTCTTCTACTTGCTCCATGACAGAAACTACTCCCATCATTCTACATGAATATATTAGGAGGCAAGATGACATAGATGGAAAAAAAGATTCTATTTTTTGGCTAACGGACAGTTTAGGACCTATAAATTAGCAGATATGTAGATCCCAGGTAGAAAACAACTCTTTCCCGGCTCCAAATATATAGTCATGGAAACAACCCAGAGTCATCCAAACAATAATAGTCCATGATTTCACTGGAGATAAACATAAAATAGAGAGAGCACAAAAGCTACAGCTTGGATAAACGTTCATATGGAGAAGACCATATGAGAGATGCCTGCTCATCTCTGGAGAGACAAAGACACAAGAGGCATGAAGTTCCGCTGCTGACAATATCCCAGGGCAACAAACACAATTATTTCTTCCACAAGCACGATGTTCTGAGCTGTTGGAGAGAAAAAGAGTTGCAGAAGGAACCCAGGTAAATCCTTTTAAGAGATGTAAACTCATTAACTACAACAGGATAGGTAAGAGTCCCAGGATCACTGACACACAACAGAAAACAGCATACATAAAATTTAAAATCCATGACCAAAATATATCTGACTCTGGAAGAGAAAGAGAGGGAAAGGACAGTCATCTAATGAGCAAATTATAGTAGTGAGCATAATTTGAGAAATATTTTACATTCCAGTTGCAATGGTCCATAATTCGAGACAAAAGAATTTTTTTAAACATACCTTTGCAAGAATGTGCTTGTCTTTTATAATGTACTCATAAGTAGTCAGGAGGACGTTGAATTTGCCACTGCGTAGCTGGGGGACAAGAGACCGACGCATGGCAGGGGTGCCCTGAATGGGAAGAAAATACAGATCTATATTACCCCAGGGAAGGAGGTGTGCGCTGTCTCCCACTACTCATGGCTTAATGGAGCCCAGACACATGACCGAGGACTGCACATACACGCAATTATCATATATAGATCCATTATCCAGGAGGAAAGTACTTGGCAAAATTGCCCACGTCTGGGTACTTTTCAGACTCTTGTGGAGAGGCTTTCCCACTGCAGACCAAGGGAAGGCAGGGAGAGAAAAGGAAATTACGGTGACCCCAAGGTAGCAGAGAACCCGCTGCTCTGCTGAAAGGCTCCATTTCTGCAGGGGCGTCCCGCCGGGGCGCGGCTGTCTGGGTAATTGCCTAACTTTGTAGGAACAGTGGGCATGGTGCTGGCACGCGGGACATGCGGTATTTGTCATTTGTATTACTCTCATCAGAAACCTCGCAATATGATAATTAACAATTTTCTTCTGCATTTCACTATCTGAAAGTAATTATGGTTTATTACAGTAACTTCTTGGGATGATTAACTCTCACTGTTTAGTACATGATGTACATGACAAAACTTTACAACCAAATACAGTTCACAGATGTGCACATGGAATGAAGAAAATAGGGTCTAGTTTTTGCTTTTCCACTATATATAAATACAGCATTCCAAACCTTGTAAGAAATTTTCACCACAGAAGGAGCCCATTTGTCAAATTCATACGTCCAGTTGGATAGAGTCCTGTAGAACAAAACAAAATCCAGAGAGATGTTTGTATAAAAGTCTGCGGTTAAAAAGATGTTCTCATTCACTTTCAGGCCTCACCTTGAAAGAGGACAGAGAATATAAAATATCTCAACTACACATTCATTTTAAAGGTGTGGAAATAAGAGATAAGTTAGAAACAAGTGCCACAAAGCGTGACAAGTTTGAGGATTCATAAGAAATCTCATGAGAGGAAAAAAAATTAAAGAATGCATGAACATAGCGGACACAAAAAAAATCTTATTTTTAATACTCAAAGATAGCAATTACCAGAGTGATTTGGGGACTCTAAAAACAGCCATATACATTCAGAGAAATCTGAGTCAGGAAAAAAAATGATAAAAAGCACATGAAAATACTAAATGAATCTGCCAGGAGGGAGCAGGGGGAAAACAGTAAATGTCTTAAAAAAAAAATCTCCCAAACCATCAATGTAATCTATGAGTCAGAACATGCAAAACATAGATAAAAAGCAAAATACATGCTCAAGATGTAGGTAACATGGAAAGGATGTCTAAGTACTATGAGTTCAAATAAAATGGATTTAAGAGGTCTGTGAAGAATTCTCATTTAGGCAAAATTTGAAGGAAACACTAGAACAGAATCTTTACTTTTTCTCCAGGTCCAAGTCTGTAATGAGCAGTGAGATCTAGAAGAGGACCTCAGTGAATAGAACTGCAACCTCACACCACAGTCAGATGCACTCCATCCAAGGAGGGCAGTTTTGACCAGGAATTCCTTCCCACAGGTATGTCCACTCAAAACCCACAAGGAACCACGCGTGGATGAGACGTGGAAATGTGATGGAAAACAGGGAAGACCTGTCCTGACAAAGTGGCATCACCACTGCAGATAAGCCACAGTACTGAGGGCAGTTTAATACAAAGTTCCGAGTCTGGATTTTGATTTAGACTCTGCTTTAAAGGGGACATTAAAGGAAGATTGATGAATATACATTTTTTTGAATATATGTAGCCTTTTAGAAACAGAAGGAAAAAATCGGAAATCTTAAAAAAATAAAAACTTTCAGCTTCATGAGCCACTTTAGGTGTGATAAAGAATGAGACCCACTGTGTGGTGTGCAGGCTGTGTAGACTGCAACAACACAAAGGGCTGGGGAAAAAAATCACTTCATCTTGTGCATCTGTAGCCAATCAAAGAGGCCAGAGTGGGAGACAGGGTGGAAAATGAAACATCTAAATCCAGATTATATGCTCTTGATAATCCCACTACAGGCTACAACTCTGCCTTAAATGACAAATGACAAATAAGGCAGGCTCTAACATAAAGAAAGATAACTGCAGAATAAATGGCTTTACTTACGAAAGGGGAACAATGATGAGATAGGGGCCATTGAGCCGTTTGTGCTCCATCAGATACGTGATGAGTGCAATGGTCTGTATGGTCTTTCCCAGCCCCATTTCATCAGCTAAGATTCCGTTCAAATTGTTATTATACAGAGAAACCATCCATTCCAGGCCCTGGAGCTGAAATGAAGAGTAATTGCTTCAATTATCCAAGATCTGCACAGGTAATTAACACTAATACAACTCAAGTGGGGCTGCGACTTCTTAACTCCTCCGTGCTGTACGTCGGATTTCCCGCAGTAGGAAAGTGGGGGAAGCACCAGCACAAAATGAAATTCAAATGTGAGCCTGTAATCACCCCACTGCTTGGCAGGTGCTGAGTGCTAATCAGATTTAGAAGTGATGGGCTGGAGCGTTCCGAGGCGATTTTAAGCAGCTTTACCATTCATCCCTACTTAGTATTTCACAGTATATGGCATTCTAGAATTATTGGAGAGAAGAAAACCCAAATGAAAATCCATTCCAACCACTCCAAGAACAAAAAGCCAATGTGAGAATTAAAGAAAAACAAGCCAGAAGGCAGGTTGGACATGGAGATCACAGGTCATTAGAAACAGCCTTCTTAGTAAGAAAGAGCCTGTCAGCCCCCCGGGGGTGGGATCCCCTCAAGTGAGGTAGCAAGAGTGATCAGGGAGCCAGGGGCATCTGCTGGTGGAGAAAGCTCCCAGCCTCACAGGGAAACTCTGCAATGCAGGTGCTCCCCAAGGGCAGCTGACCCCAGGAAACACCTTCAGCACAGTTAGGTACAAAAGCACAGCACCAGAGACACAGCTTTGGATTCCCGGTTACACACAAGAAAGAGTGGGTGAAAAAACAAAATTGTTCAGCTTTCCTCTCCAACCACCAACTCCCTTCCACCACCATTATCACAGATGTTAGTTTAAATGAGAGGATTAACTCTGTCTCTCTCTCTCTCTCTATATCTATATATATATATACACATATGCCTGTGTGCTAGTAATGTCCAACTCTTTGTGACCCCATGTCACTGTAGTCACCAGGCTCCTCTGTCCACGAAATTCTCCAGGCAAGAATACTGGGGTGGGCTGCCATTTCCTCCTCCAGGGCATCGACCTGACACAGAGATCAAACCTGTGTTTCTTGTGTCTCTTACATTGGATGAAATGCTTTACCACTGCACCACCTCTGTGTGTGTGTGTGTGTTTAATTGCTACAGTCAATTTAGCTTGCTAATGAAGTTATGCTTAGGGAAACGTTAATTTTCATTTCTTTCATGTAAAAACAATACAAGTGATTCTTCCATTTTCAATATTTATTAAATGGTGATTCTGTGAGAAGGAGCAGGCAAGCAGCTACAGCACATGGATATCTCCATATATAAGATGCATGCCTCCCTTCTGACATCTACAAAGAGAAGCCAATAGGCCATTCACGCACCAAGTTGGGCAGTGCGAATGTTATATTTATAAAATTGTATAGACTAGAATTTTTCTTGAGATGAGCAACTACAATGGTTTGAAGAAGTACATGTACTTCTTGGAGTAGCTTGTACCATGCAAGATTCTGAATCATCCTAAAGGTTTTTGCAGAGCAGCAGTAATACCAAGAGATGAGAAGAACAGAAAGAGGCCCTCTGGGGATGTGCAAAAGAGAGAGGGGCAGAGGAGGAATGGTGGGAACCCAGAGTGCTCAGTGGGAGGAGCTGCACGCCTGCAATGTGACCCCGAGCCCACCTGACCCTTACGAGTCAGCTAAATGCCAGACACAACTGGACACTCAATGGGAGTGAATTTCTTTCTCTATTTGTTAATGAAAATTGGCAAAAGGGCTGAATTTTGCATCTGTTTTAATCCCAGATAAAACAGAAGCAGAAACTGATTTCATCAGGTAGACATGGGTAGTCAGAGTCCAGGAATAAGAAACTTTATGAAGCAAAAACAAAAAACAGAGGAGGGGCAGAGTGAGGCATGTTCAGGAAATCTTATAGCAGCCAGCAGAGGAAGACCATAAAATTCCTATAGGGAAAGAGGAGGAGATAGGTTTGAAAAGACAGTGATGAAGAATACTTTAAAAGTTCTCAGATGGCAGGAGGAAATTAATGCGACTTTAAAAGTTCTCTATGAATAATCTAAAGAATGCACTTTCCATACACAGACATACAGGAGGTCATCAGAACCAACCCAAGTTCCTGTCTACATCAGGTAGGCCAAATCAGATGACAACAACTTTGAATTTCATGGAAACAGCATGAAGAATATGACCTCACTGTAGCCAGAGCACTGGTTCTCAAATTGTGCTCCAGGGACTCTTGAGGGTCTCCAGACCCTTCTGAGGAGAGCACAAGGTCAAAATCATTTTCTTATTAACACTAAGGCATCATCTGCCTTTTTTTGCATTGATGTTTGCACTGAGGATGCAAAAGCAGTAGTGGGTATAAACTGCTGGCGCTTTAACACGAATCACGGCAGTACTGAGGCAGCAGCAGCTGTATTCTTCACCTCCACACAATGGCAGCCAACACAGTGCCGCGTTCTAAGAGTTCAGTGGACCCTCAAGTTCCAAAAGCTTGAGAGCTACTGGCCTAAGGTGCATACTGGGTTGGTCAAAGAGCTTGTTTAAGCTTTCCATAACATCCATAAGACGTTATGGAAAAACCTGAATGAAGTTTTGACCAAATCAGTACTTGCCAAAGTGTATTCCAAAGGACTCTAATTTTACAGGATATGAATAGGAATATGATATACGAAAAGAAAGTTTGGTGGCCAGAGAAATGTGGGCAATACGAAGCTAAACTCATTTCACTGTAGGATGCTGATACGGATGCATGACACATTTATTTTTGCACAGTCATGAGTTGCTGATGCACAGCATGGGCTACCAAGAGGTGTCGCTGCCAGGGTGCTCAGACGTCTGATTGGCTCTGAAAGCCCTGGGTAACACCTCTGATCAATTATAAGGGCCTCTGTTCATTCTCATACATCTCCAACTTTGGAACAGTAAATTTTACAGTAATCCAAGTTACAGCTGATAGTATTTCCCATATTTTTTAATATTGAACCACAGAACCCATTTTCTCCATTCTTTTTGGGGTCTATCTCACAGGACAAATGTTGCAAGGAACACGCTTTGGAAAACACTATGAAGTGGAAGGAGGTAAAAGACAGGTGCTGACCTCATTACAGACAGGTCAAGAGAAACATCTTTGTGTTTACAGCCTAGTTTTCATCAAAGCATGGATGCTCACCCCTTTATTGTGTCTCAAAAAAAAAAAAAGGCATGTAAATGTTGTAGACAGCAATTCTTAGGTGGCTGAATTCATAATGTTAAACTATAACCACCACTGAAAATTTTGAAGAAATATATTTCATTTACTTCAGAAAGAGACACAGATGTTCCCTGTACTCATAGAAAGTGGCTGGGTTTTCCACTCTGAAGAGATCCATGGGTAAAACAATTGCAAAGGTTAAGTCAGGATTTCTGAAAACAATTCATCCCAAAATCATAAAAGGGAAAATGGGTAAATGCCCTAGTGAAGAAGGTAAGATGGAATGCTCTACAACAAGAATTACAGGCACAGCAGAGAGAATCGCGATATTAGAAGCGCTATGAGGACTTCCCTGGTGGTCCAGTGGCTAAGACTCCATAATTTCACTGCAGAGGGGCATGGGTTTGATCCCTGGTCTGGGGAACTAAGATCCCACATGCCACGAAGTATGGCCAAAAATGAAAAAAGAAAGAATGTAACCCCAGACGCCTGCCATCATCAACTCTCTTGAGCAATTAGCAAGCACACAATATATCCAATCAAAATTAGGTAACATTGCAATTTGCCGAGAATACAATTCCCTGTGTTACCAAGTACACACAGTTACCACATCAGTTACCTGATAATGCTTCAGGGTTCCATTAATGAGGAGGGCCGACTGCTTCTCCACCCTCTCGGAGATGGCGTGGGCCACTGTATAGTAGGACTGGGAGCCTCTGGCACTGTACTGCATGCTGTACTCGTCGTCCACATCTTGCTTAGCTGTCCTGGGGCAGAGAAAGTGGAGAGTCATGCACAGGGAAGTGTGCATGAATGGAGAGCCAGAAATAGCTGCAGGAAATAGAGCTGTATTTATCACCTCCTTCGTGTGTGCACGCTCAGGCATATTCAACTCTTTGGGACGCTATGGACTGCAGCCTGCCAGGCTCCTCTGTCCATGGGATTCTCCAGGCAAGAATATTGGAGTGAGTTGCCATGCTCTCGTCCAGGGGATCTTTCCAACACAGGGATCAAACCTGAGTCTCTTGCATCTCCTGCACTGGCAGGCAGATTCTCAACCACTAGCACCACCTGGGAAGCCCCCACACCTACTTCATGCCCAGCAGGTAAAACGTATTATCTGTAATCCTTGCAAAAAGCAAGCAAGGCAGATGTTACTATTACCTTCCCCACTTTACACCTGTGGAGAACTTCAGACTGAGATAAGTTCATGAATTCATGAATTTGCCCAGGTTGTGTGAAGGATGGTGGCATCAGGATTTGCACACAGGCCTTCCTGACTTCAGATGGCTGTGAGCATGAACTGTACCCCTGCAAGTTCACACTTTGCCAGTGAAGTGTCCTAGGCCCTTGAGAACCAAAGATAAATCCTACCCACAGAACACTGCCCAAAGCTTGGGAGACAGATTAGAGGGGGAAGAAGGTGACATTAAAGACACTCTGCACCAGGTTAACCAGCTACTGTGTCACTCTACAGAGGGGGCGTGCGAGTGTGTGTGCTAAGTTGCTTCATCCCTGTTAGACTCCTTGCAACCCTATGGACTGTCCATGGGATTCTCCAGGCAAGAATACTGGAGTATGTTGCCATGCTCTCCCCATCCAAGGGATCTTCCTGACCTCGGGATCAAACCTCTCCTGTGGTTCCTGCATTGCAGGTGGATTCACCACTGAGCCACCAGGGAGGCCTCCTATGGAGATGGGGTGGGGGTGGGCTCCTAAAACATTCAGTGAAGAAGGGGGCAGATGGATAAAGGAAAGATTACTGAAGTGGGCACAGAGCCCTGGAATAAAAGGAAAAAATATCAGAATGTCTATTTCTGTTTTTTTTTTTTTTAATCTCATCACTTTAAAGTGTTCTCTTTTGCAGACTGTTGCACCACAATTTTTCTTTTAACACCAGAGCGATATAGGCAAAGAGCTGTGTAGCCCATCGGTGTAACAGGATGGGTGGGGTGGGGCGAAGAGCTGGGTGCTCAGGTGAGGGGAAGGACTCCGAGGTGTTTCAGGGACTGGGCTGAGGGAGTTGGGAGGGGGCGAGGGGTGGCTGAGCACCTCAGCAGCGAGGGCAGAGAAAGCAAGGGCAGAGAAGGGAAGGGCATATCCCCCATGGGTTTCTGGAGGAGTGTTGATGCCATTAGGGGAGGTGGGAAAGGCTGCCAGCTGGAGGGGCAAATTTCATCTGGGATAGAAGTGCTTATGACACGAGAAACTCAGGAGTGAGGGAGTCAGGAAGGAGAAGAGGACCAAGGAAGGGGCTAAGCGGTGGGACACGCTGGTGACCTCTGATGGTGGCATTTCAAGGGGAGTCTGGGCAAAGTCAGCTTCCATCCTTAAAGACAAAAGTCTCTAAAAGAAAATTCACAGAGGATAACCCTCACGAAACACATGTACAAGAGATGAAACTATGAGAGATACATACTCGATGATCTGCTTAGCGTCCTTCTCCGAAACCTCCTCGCTGTTTGGATCCAGAAGTATTTTCTCTTCAGTTTCCTGCCTGCTGGACTCTTCCTCCTCATCCTAGGAAAGGAACAAAGATTCCACTTTAAAAATAAAGAGGGAATCCTTAGGATTGGCATTTCTAGAAAGAGAGGGAAGAGTATTCAACTTTACAAGTGAAGTGAACACAACCAAGGGGGGACATAAATTTAACCCTAACCTACACCAGGCAATTCCCACCGCTCCATCACTGTTTAAACCACCGAATGAAAGAACAGAAAGTGCCCTCTAGGAATCCCCTGGGACCCTTGCTCCCCAAGAGTAAATATGCAAAAACCATGCCAGAAAGATGGATCTGTATCAATATTTGGTCATCAGGGAGTCTTTCAGACCAGGGGTCCCTAACCCTTGGGTCCCAGATGGGCACCAGTTCATGGCCTGTTAGGAAAGGGCTACACAGCAGGAGGTGAGCAGCTGGCAACTGAGTGAAGCTTCAGCTCTGTTCACAGCTGCTCCCTATTGCCTGTATCCACATGGTTTGTGGAAAAACTCTTCCACAAAACTGGTCCCTGGTGCCAGACATTTTCTCTTGATAACTTAACCACCTTCTACACCCTTCTCTTCCAACGCCAGTTGAGAGATCTTAGTATTGTCTTTTTGATGATGCCAGTGGACCCTAGATGTTCCCACACACCTTCACAATGGAGGGACTAGAGCTTGTAAGAATGTGGCCTTCTGGGTGTGTGTATTTTGTGGCCACTTCCTATTTCTGGATATGTAGATAAACACTGTCAATAACATGGCAAAGGATTCATCACCTCCTTACCTCTGAACTGTGTACTTGGTTCTGCTGGCCTGTTGGAAAGCTTTACTAAATATCCATAATATCCACTTGGTGTTGAAGGCTAAATCTTTTCAGATAACCTAGAAGAATTCCCTTTAAAAGTAGGCTTAAAGAGAATGATGCTTTTCCATCACTTTTGAATGAAACAATGAGGACTGACAATGACCGTGAAGCTGAACATTAAATCTCTGATCACAGATCACTGAACTGCAAGGGGTAAAATGAGAAGTGGGTACAGCTCCTTCATGTCCAAGTGAGCACCAAGAGGGGACATGACTGGCCACAAGATGAGGACCCAGTCTCTGGACCCCCAGGTCAGAGTTCACTCTGGTCCCACTTGTCTGGAGCTGTCTGCAGTTATCACTCTTAGGAGGGCACCTTTGGGTTGAGCAGCCTTCTTTACTTCATCTCTGTCCCTCCCTGGCTCTCAGAATCAATGAGAAGATTCTTCCAATGGATCATTTATGGGCACATTCATCCAAGTAAACAAGAGATATTTTAAAAATTGATTTTGTAAGTTTCAAATATCTCAGAGAAAGAGTAGCCTATAAAAAAATAGCATGCCTTCAAAAGTATTTGCTTGTTAATAGTATGCTTTAAAAAATAATAATAACTTTTATTATCTTTCATCTCTAATCCATGGCAGATTAATTTAGGAAACACAGGTCCACAAAACAGAAGAAAATAACAACAGCCTTAAAATTCTGGTGAGCTGTCACTGGTAAGGCTGCTCTGCTCTGGCCATGGTGTTCTTTGAACCAAGATTCCTCTAAACTGGTAAAGCTCAGATTTAATGACTATACACTAACAATGCTTAATAAAGGAGATAAAAATCTTCATTTATTTTTTCTATTTGTAATTATTAAGCAATTTAAAGTTGATTTAGAAATACCTTGATTATTCTTTCATTTCTATTAAAAGTATACCATTTTAGGTTCTAGATACAGTGAGTATTCCTTCCAAGAGACTGAGAAAGGTGGATAACAATTATATCAAAGAATTAAAACAAGAATCTCATTAAAAAAAAAAAAGCAAGAGGATCAATAAACTCATTAAACCAAATACATGTTGCCCTTTTTGTCCAAATTTCAATACTTACAGCTTCAAACAGGACTAAGCACTAAAGGACTTTAGGCATTTTTAGGCTCTTAACCCTCAGTGTAAACCACTTAGAAGCATGGAATTGCTTTTCCCAAAGTAATCCATCTCCAATTTTCCTCCAAAGACCTTTCTACCACCTCCAATTTAAGGCCAGCTTCTCTTTTCTTGGTTTCAAATAAATTGAGAAGTCACCAAGTTTCCCCACTGGCCAGAAGGAGCCCCTGAGAAGTCACTGTGTAACTAGGCATGAAGCAGCGAAGCTCTGTCAAACTCTCTAGGCCAGCTGGCACCCGCTGGCTAACAGTGGACGACAAAGAGACAGAAGGACCCAGGCATTTTCCGAGAACTTTCCAGCCAGTGAACTCCAAACAGAGATACAAACATACCTCCTCCTCATAATCAGAATCACTCTCTTCACTGTCCGATCTAGGGGCAACTTCGTAACTACAAGAAAAAGAGCAGGGAGGGAGAGCAAGTTTAGCTTTTTAAATGATAAAACTATGTCTGTGTATGTGCATACACAAATACATATGGCCCATTCTATGTGCAAATGACAAATGCAAGTAGTAACCTCAGTTCAGCAACGGTCAGGTTGTTTTAGTTCCCAGATTTTACAAGGACCACAAAAATCTAAAAAGCCAAAGAACACCAGTAATGCTGCCTTCATGCCATACCCAGGATTCATTTCCAACCAGGCGTCCAGCTGACTTGCTTTGGGTGCTTCCGGGCCAAACAGACCTTGCCAGTTTCTGTGTGAGTCACTTTGACGGGGAGGTCACTCATCTGGCTGCTCTCGTCTATGGGCTAGACAGAAGAAAAGACACAGCACTTAGCATTATGACATTCTCCCAGTTCTCTGCTAGAGTTTGAGGCTATCCAGCATTTGAAACCCTTTCCTGTGACTAGAAATTTCGTCACCTGGGGAGTCCCAGGTGGGATGCGGGAGGTCACTTTCCACTAAAGAAATGCAAAACAGTGGCCTTCCTTGCAGTTAAGGTATTGGCATAAAGACCTAAGCTCTGCAACTGGGCACATTCATCGAGGCTCTGAATCGGGACCTAGAAGGAAGCGAGGGCTGATGGGCACACTGGCACGAGAGCACAGCAGCGGCAGCACTGCCAGTCCAGTGGTATCGGCCATGCCTACTCCCAAGGCCAGCTGTGTCTTCACTAACCAGGTGTAGAGTACACCATGGTAACGTGTAACTGATATAACCAGTCAGGTTATTGCCTTCGGGAGATCTGATGACCCATGCAATACCCTATTAACATGTTGCCTTCTTACTTAAATCAAGCACAGCCGATTCTTGCCATTTTCAACTAAGAACCCTTAAACCCTCACATATTAATTTGCTGTTGTTCAGTCACTAAGTCATGTCCAACTCTTAGGGACCCCATGGACTGCAGCACACCAGGCTTCCCTGTCCTTTGCTGTCTCCCAGAGTATGCTCAGACTCATGTCTATTACGTTGATGATGCCATCCAGCCATCTCATCCTCTGTTTCCCCTTTCTCCTCACGCCCTCAGTCTATCCCAACATCAGGGTTTCTTCCAGTGAGTAGCTCTTCACATCAGGTGGCCAAAGTATTGGAGCTGCAGGTTCAGCCTCAGTGCTTCCAACGAATATTCAAGATACTTCCCCCAGATAAAGACTACTACAAACTCATGGTTTCAGGGAGAATCATGGAAAAAAGAAAGAGGCATTGTCACTTGTGCCATCTCTTAATGGCCAGTGTGGCTTCTGCAGAAATAATGTCATTTATCCAAAACCAAACCATCGGGTACCTAGCCCAACCATGAGGACCTGCAATAAAGCAAAAGGCTCTGCTCATCGCAGATCTGGCAAATCAACCAAGTTTGAGCTGAAATTCGTCACTGGACTCTGAATGAAAAACAGTTTGCTCAGAAAATTAAGAGAATAAGTGAAATTGCAGAGGCTGTGTTTAACCTACTTCAGAGAACAAATTGTTTAAAAAGGTCTAAAACTGGAGTAATCCTATGCAAATGAATGCTACTGATTACAGGGTGTCTGTGCATCTAGGAGCAGACCCCCAGGCGAGATGTCTGGAAACGCTTGATCTGTGAGTAATTCAAGTTCTCTATTTCCTTAAAAGTGATAAAATTCAAACATTTAGGCAATTCATTAATTCCGAAAAGTTGTTTCTAAATTGTTATTTGGAGTTAAAACGGAAAAACAGTGTACTGTAGGTTATCTTCTGTATCTAACAGGAAATGACCATGTTCCCCCTCCACCTCAAAACTGGTTCCTTCCCCCTTCTCCCTCAACAAAGCACTGTCAGAATAGGAAACAACATATTAGCAATTATCCACAAAAATAACCTGAAAATAAGGCTTACTCCAGAGTTTCTTTTCTTTTATTGTGCTGAAGCAATGGTTGTGCACACTGTTACTCTGCATTTCAAGGCAATGCTTCTTCCTCATTAATGTAGAAGGTCATCTATAGGTTCACGGGATAAGTAGGACATCTACCATAAGCAGCATTTCCTACGTTTCCTACTTATGTAGGAAATGCTACCATTTCCCTTGGAAGAATCCTGTTCCATTATCTTGACCTGTTATACTACAGCTTGTTTTACCGTTTGTGTCATACCTCAGAGAAAACTGAGAATCACTATAGCTGAAATTAGAACTTTGGCAGAAACACAGTGAACACAGCAGAGTGTAATCAGAACATTATTTCAAAACAAACTAGGTAAGATGAAGACTGCCCACTATAGCAAACAGAACATACCATGTGCTATGATTTAAAAAAAAAAAAAAAGGTATATGAGCTAATTTTCCCAGGGGATAATATAAGAGAGCTACCACACTAACACCTTAAAATCTCTCCCTGTGTGCTTGTTAATTACAGACCCATGTGAGGCATGCTTCGGTAAGGCTGGGCTTTTACAAATTAGAGTTGTTCCTAAGTGCCCTAATATACAATATTCTTCCCCTATAATAGCCCACTGAGTGTTTCTCACACATTAGACATTTATCCCAATCTTTTCTTCCCTTGTGATGAATTACAGTGGTTAAGTTACATTTATTGTTCAAGAGGTTTCTGCATAGAATAGTAGTTTCAACCTTTTACCTGCCACTGGGCTGTTCACATTCATAATATGACTCATATGAACAGTAATTCTGGAAAGGAAAGAGGCAACCCTCCACCCACCCCAATCTTACAGATTTGTCAGAATCTGTAAGAGGAGAAGGCAGTCTGAAACAAATGCCCTTCCCATCCCACTCTGGGGGACACCTGCTCGTGTGAATCACTAGCACAGAACTCTTGAGTTTTCAGAGAAAAAAAAAAAAATCCAATAAATCAATCACTGTATTCTGGTGATGCAGGAGAATATCAGAAATAACAGAAATAAAATTTATAAATATACTGATGAATCTATGAATAGAAGCTATAGGGTAAGGTTACAGAAAATTTAAAAAAAAAATAGGCTACCAAATACATAAATTGTTTGGCTTATGGAGTTATGAAATTTCAAAGTAAATGAAAGAAACTGGGTCATATTTTACGCTTCTGCATCATTGACAGGGAAAATGTAATTATAGAATCACTTAAGACTTTTCCACATTCTGTATATTCATAAACACATGCTTATATGTGCACAGAAAATTTCTGGAATGGTATACAAGAAACTTAATATCAGTTGATTGGCAGTCTGAGATGGAAGATTACTGTTTAGTGTATTCCTTTTATGGTATTTTAATTGTCTACTATGCTAATGGACTACTCTTTTTACTTAAAAAATGAATAGCGGAGTGAAAAATACAATTAGTATACACAGAGAATAGCACGGCCTCATTCAGCAGAGCACAGTAAAAATGGGCACAAAATCCTTTACCTCTCCATCTGGTCCCAGAGCAGACTCTCCTCCTTCTGCATTCTCTTCAGCCTTCTGCAAAACAATGTCAAATGTTAGGTATGAACCCAGACGGTGGGTGCAGGAAGGACCTCGTGGCAAGTCAATGGCACATAACAGCATCTCATGACTACTTGTCACCATCCAACAGAGCTTAAGAGTCAATGCCTTTTATGTGCGTTTCTCTTCACTCTCCGATTTTTATTGGCAACTTGCAGGGAGTGACTGAAGCTATAGGTGACTCAGGGATGGCCCATGAGAGAGGGGTGGACTGTGTCTTCTAGGATGCAAAGAGCTTAAGATGTGGCAGGGTTAGGACCGAAGTCACAACCTGAAATGTGGTTGTATTTGGCACTAGGAAGACACATCCTGAATTACTTCAACTCGTTCATTCCCTCAGCAAGTTTTCTAAAAAATGTCCCCTCAAGAATGAACTCTGAATCACTCTTGGGTTATAAAAATACATAATCATTCAAAACCCTGAGCATTCTCTGAATGCTTTTCATTCTACCTAATTGGCTTTATAATAGCATTTCCTCAGCGGGTATACGGGGAAATTTGATGCAGATTCTGTGGTCTCATGGAAAATTCTGTCATCCTCCATTTCTTAAACATTCCAGTATCTTAGCTCATTAACCTCTATGTGCCTCAAAGACAGCTTAAATGAAAAGCTAGGATTATGTCACATTTTGTACATACCTGATAGAGCCTCATCTGCAATAAACACAACATAGTCTGAAATTTCTTACATTTATAAGAACCTCTTTGACAAGTGAAATCTTTACCACCACCTTCACAGAGTCCTTAAAGTTATTCTGTGTAGTGCAATGAGGAGAAAAAAAACCAACTTCAGTCATTTTCTTTATCAAGACATTTAAGAAAATGAGCTTTCCTCCTCTGGGCCCTTTAGTTAATTAAAAATATACATAATGATACAGAATCAATATTAACTCCACTTTGTTTACTTAAGGCATTGATTGTATAATACATTTTTTGCTTCCTGTGAAAAAAACTCAATTGTCTCTTGACAAAACAGCTTTTACAGAAAACGTCTAGGGTTGAAAATCCAGTCTTTGTCTGTACTGAAGAAGAGCAGTTCCCATAAATGTCTGAAATTTCTTTTATAATTTTCTTATAAAACAAACAGGTATACATGTATGCCAAAGCAAAAAACATAAAAAACACAGCATTTCTACCAAATGAAATGCTCCCTTTGGTTATGATTTCCCAAAAATTTGATTTTTCTATTTCTGCAACCAAAGTGAAAATATTTCCAGGCTCAAAAGGAATGACCATCATGGAAAAGCACTGGGCTCTATGTCTGGGCTATGGATTCGGAGAACAACGGCAGAAAGTCCAGAAAAGGAACCGTCCCTGCTACCAGCTCCGCTGAAAAGTCCATTTTTAGATTTCTCAGGCACTATATTCAGGCAACTTTTTCAATTAATTGCAGAAAGTCAATTAATCCCACCATTCTCTCCATACAAATCAGAAATTAGCTACAAATTTGGCAAACAAAGAATATCAAATGAGACAATGAATAAGCAATTTCCAGTATCTAGCTAGTGGAAATGGATCACCGTTTCAATGAATAGCACATTAAAAAGTCTGAAGGACCATAAATAACAGAGTCAAAACTATTATGAAGAACATTCTTCTATGAATATGCTATCAACCAGATAGGGTGTTATCTAAAAACTGCCTCATCAGCAGGACTTCCTATTACTTAAAATCCTCTAATTTTTAAATTTCCATCTAGTGTCAAATCTGAGAGGCAAGGTAATATGAGACTTAGGAAACTTAGTCCTGGAATTAGATGAACTGCGTTTGAATCCCAGCTCCGTCACTTAGTGCACAAGTACTTAGCCCTGTGATCTTGAGCGAATCTCTTGAATCTTGGTTCCTGCCTCTGGGAAAGTAGCAGTTGCCACCTCACTGGGCTGCTGCAGGACCGGATCACCATGTTAATACAGATAATCCAAGGTTACATGTAATATACACTGTGAGTGTCATTTTTCACAATGTAAAAGAATCAATGATAGTCTGAGGGTTACTTATGTCCATATGAGACACAGCACTGTCTGAAAATTGCTTCCTAAGATTACGAAGTCAGGGATTTCTGTCTCTTTTGTTCACACATGCATTTCCATACCTTACAAGGGGTCCTGGCACTCAAGACACTAAATAAATAGTGACTGAAGGAATGAATGAAAACACCAAGAACAAAGCTTTCCATTTAGCATACACTCAATGAATTACCACCATTGCAATTAGGTGCCAACAGGTTTGCAAATCATAAAAACGCTAAGAATGCACACACAGTTCCCTCATTGAACTGGCGCTCTCTGATACTTCCTGTGTGTGCCCAGTTCAGCTGCGCTATTATACAAGGTGGAAGCCAGATGGCAGTCTGCCCTATGGCAGGAGATGTCAAGTTCTCCCACCATGCTTTGAATTTCTTCAGTTTGGGGAGAATCTCTGGTGGGTATACTTTCATAAATCCACATTCTCACATCAAACTAGTGCTGAACCCTCTACTCCCCTTCCCCTCCATAAAAAAAAAAAAAATTCCCTTTTTTTCTTTTGTTCGTGGTCAACTCCAAACAGACTGCGACTGCTGCTACCACTGGGGCTAACTCTGGACAGACTCCGAGCCCCCGGTCAAACACCCTGACGCTCCGTGTGTCAGTGAGTCGGCAGCACGTGACTAAATGCACCCTATCAGTACTGCTGGCTGATGCCTCAGCTTATCTCCACTGATTAAAACAAAAACAAAACCCACTTCAGTTCAGCCACTAATCAGGGCTAAAGGAACTTTGTACTGGCTTCTTCCGACCTGCAAAAAGTTGATAATTAACTACCCTCATGGATGGAGAGTGGAACGTAATTACGGAGGTGATTGTGACACAATAAGAAAGACAATTGAGCTTCCAAGGCCAATGCGAATTCAAACACTCTCTTTAGGAATGTTCTTGAACAAAGCTTTGTACTCAGGTACTCATCTTCCTAGGCTGTATAACATAATCAGTGACAAGGTAAGGAGAGAAAGGAAACCCCACACGTGAAAACCCTGAAGAAGCTGAACCCAAGAAAATGGGCTTTGGGCTTCCCTGATGTTCCAGTGGCTAAGACTTGGTGTGCTCAAGGCAGGGGCATGGGTTTGATCCCGGCTCAGGGAACTAGATCCCACATGCCGCAACTAAGGATCCCACATGCTGCAACTGAGACTCCAGCCTGGCTAAATAAGCGAATAAATAGTCAAAGAAAAGAAAATGGGCTTCAATGGGTATTTTATGCAGATCACCACAACACATGCCACAAACAGCCTCCCTTTGTAAAGAAACAGTTTTATATCAAATATCTTATAAACTATATTATACAGTGAACACAGTTTATCCCCCAGCAGGTGTTGTTACAATGTACTGAAATATCATTCAAATGTGCTAGCATCTTAAAGACTCATTCTGCTCTGAGGGAAACCTGAGATTGTCAGGAACCACTTGGTTATTTTTACTGTCACTTAAGAGGACCTGTGAGCATTAAGACAGGTGAACAGGCAATAAAAAAATACCCAAGATATCAAGTTAACAAGCAATTGCACATGACTTAGGTAATGCCTTGCAAGGAAAACCAGCTCCAACATTTTGACTCAAGTAACTGGTCAATCCAGTTAAGCAAGACTTTGATCCAAACTTCTGGTTTCACCCATTTTGACACTAAACTTATCAAATAAATCTAATAAATTGTCATTGCATTCACCTACCTTTACAATAGTCACTATACTCAAATGCCCAAAATTGCCTTAGAATATTTCTTTCACCTACAGAAATCTCCTTGTGGAGAAAAACTGTAATACACTAATAGTGTCTGGGGAAAAGAGATAAAAGAACTGAGAAGGACTAGAGAATAAATTGAATATAAAATGTCTCAATAAGATTATAGCTTTTCATCGGATGCTGTTTTCATCATTATACCAAGAGGTTTTTTAATTGTTTGATATCTAAAAGAAAAACACATTTTTCATCTCTATATTGATCAATATACTAGTGTCAGAAAGGTTCCCCCTCCAAAACATCACAGATCTGAGATTCACATATAACAGTGTATATAATACTGTTTGATGAGAGGGAAAGAAAGAGAACCAAAGGCCACAGTGAAAAAGAACCTTGGCACAGTGCTCCTCCATGGATTCTCTGAGTATGTTCCCATTAGTACCATGAGCTTCCAAGGAATGTCACAATAAACACCAAGGGTATAGTTGTGCTGGTGTACACCCCAGTGAAAGATTTGGGAAGAGGGAATTAAATACTTTAATTTTGGCCTGAAGTCAATAGCTGGGGAAGCTGAACCTCTGAAGTGACCAGACTTCTCAGCAGTAGATTCAGGGGCAGGGGGCTGGCACGGGGCTCCTGACCACAGCCCAAGGGAAAACATACCTTAAATCTATGTAAGAAATGCCTCATTATTACCAGGAACCATCGGAGAGAGAGGCCAAATAATTAGAAAATTCTCTTTGTAGGAGCTGGGTAGGTAAGGGAAGCAGAGTCTGCCCAAAATAAGACATCCTCATTTCCCACTGCAGGCCACAACAGCCAAGGGCCTGTCATTGTCCCAAAAGACACCTAACTTAGTAATAGCTAACTGAGCTTCACCTAGAAAAAAATGGTGGCCATTTATTCTCTCAACATCACAGAGCATATGCAATAAGTGGAAAAAGAAGATTTCATTTTCAGAGAAACCTATAACCATATTTGGACACCCACTCTCCTACATTTATACTACAGAACTTCTTGATAAGATAACCAATATTTACTGAGCACTTACTATGTCCCTGGGAGCATTTAAAGTGCTTTAGATAAAGTGCTTTAGGTGGCTCAGTAGTAAAGAATCTGCAAGCCAGTGCAAGAGACGTAGGAGACTCAGGTCTCATCCCTGGGTTAGGAAGATCCCTTGGAGGAGGAAATAGATAGCAACCCATTCCAGTATTCTTGCCTGGAAAATTCCTTGGACAGAGGAGCCTAGTGGGCTCCAGTCTATGGAGTCGCAGAGTCAGACACACTTGAGTGTGCATGCATGCATATAACCTATATAATCCTTACAACGAATGCAGGCTGTAGGTACTGTTCCCATCACCTTCTAACAGATTAAGAGACTCAAGAGTTGGGTTATAGATCTCTTAATGAAATATCCTACAAGGGAACAAGAATAATTAGTATTCTATGCTTTCTGATGAATTGAAAAGACAGTGTATTAATGTGATTTAGATAGTGATCCAAGTCATAAGTGAGCATGTTCACTCCTATTTGTACACACCCCCATTTCAACTTTGGGTCCCTCCAATAGATAGGCGAGAATTCTCACAGCAGAGGAAGTAGACCTCCAAGGGCACGGTAGGCACACATTAAGACTGTGTTCCTGCTATCCCACTGCAGAAGCTGGTGTCACATAATTAGTTATTTCAATACTTGCAAAATGATTCTTCCTCTAACATTCAAGTAGATACACAGAGTTTACTTCTTTTTCTTCCACTTTAAGAGCATTAATGGAAGACAGGTTGAGAGAGAGAAGTTTCAGAATGACTTATAAATGTATACTTCATAGAAGGGGCTCTACTGATGAGAGAGAAAAATAAAGCAAGGTCATG
>SJYC01031197.1:0-18018 GCA_006408675.1 Madoqua kirkii
AAAAAAAAAAAAAAAGTAACAAAGTTGCCCCTTTCCAATTAAATTACAAGGTCCACCATACTCATCTTTGTCTGCATAGTTCTTAGAGTGACCTGTATCTTATCCTACAAGTGTTGCCAGTAGTTCAGTGCTATTAGTTCACTGGGTAAAGAAGCTATTTTCAAAACAATGATTTAAGGACCTCCCTGGTGGTGCAGAGGTTAAAAGCATCTGCCTGCAATGTGGGAGATCTGGGTTTGATCCCTGGGTTGGGAAGATCCCCTGGAGAAGGAAATGGCAACCCACTCCAGTATTCTTCCCTGGAGAATCCCATGGATGGAGGAGCTTGGTGGGCTATAGTCCACGGGTCGCAAAGAGTCGGACAGGAATGAGCGACTTCACTTTCACTTTACTTAACAAGGGGGGAAAAAATAACCCTGCAGATAGGTGCAGTGTGATATTACTTCTATAGGAAATGCTGAAAGGGATAGCACAGAATTAAAGGTCCCCATGCAGCCTCCCTCCCCGAAGAGAACAAACAACTCTCAATCATTCACTCTAATGGAGGGGAGAGGAACTCCAGATAATCCAAAGTGTCAAATAATCAGCTTTTGAAAGCATCTATTTTCTTTTCACTTGAATGAAGGTACATCTGAAATTGGGTGACTCACTTTGAACTAAGTCTTAAGACCCCGTGAGACAGTTTTCAGGAATGAATAGAAAGGAGCCCAGTGTCTTCTTGTCCTTTATCCAGTGTCTCCCAACAAGGTGGCCAGGAAGGAAATTGAGCCTGATCTCCTTGGTCCTGCTGAGGGCAGGGAGTGCTCAGATGCGAGGCATCCTGACAGCATGCCAGGCAAGAGGGGAAGGGCTGATAATAAAGTAACAATTCTGCACATTTCATCACGTGAGCTCATCAATGGATGATGCCCGGAGAGAGACGCCAGGTAGACCAGAGTCACTTGGAGTACCTATGACTCGTTTGCCAAGAAATCAGGTCGTAGTCTGGCTCCCTGCCTTCCTTCACAGCATTGGTTACAGTTTATACTTATATATTCAGGTACATAGTTTGCTTAATGTCTGTCCATCTCCTTCTTTGGTTTAATTAGGAGGGCAGGAGAAATTTTCCTCACCTCTGTACTCTCTCCCTCAGAATCTAGCACGCTGCCTAGATCACAGTAAGAGTTCAGTTAATATTTGCTGAGCAACTGCATGGAATAGAAAAAAAAATAAGTGCTATTAGCAAATCTGAAAGCACGAGTTTGGAAGTAGAGAATCAATCTATAGATGATGCAGAGTTGCAAGCATCATGAAAAATACCAACAGGTTCCTGCTCTGTAAAGATTAACACAGAAACAAAAGCATAATCATTACTACTCAAATATGTATCTTTCTTTGCCTATGATGATAACAGCAATCTAATACTGTGACTGTTTGCTATTTAGTCGCTAAGTTGTGTCCAACTCTTCTGCAACCTCATGGACGGTAGCTCACCAGGCTCCTCTGTCCATGGGATTTCCCAGGCAAGAATATTTGAGTGGGTTGCCATTTCCTTCTCCAGGGGATCTTCCCAACCCAGGAACTGAATCCACATCTTCTGCATTGGCAGGTAGATTCTTTACAACTGAGCCACCTGGGAAGCCCTCAATACTATGGCAACAATCATTCATTAAAAGCCAGAAGCTCAAATTTGAGTCATTAGCTTTTAATCACGAACACACATAGAATATGAACTGCCATGTTAAAAACACTAACAGTGACCTTTTTGTTACAGACTCCACAGGATAAACTTCAGGATTAGGAAAAACTAAAACTGCTATTTCATGGGTCCACCTATGGAATATAGGCTTCCCAGGTAATGCTAGTGGTAAAGAACCTGCCTGCCAATTGCAGGAGACATAAGAGACACTGGTTCCATCCCTGGGTTGGGAAGATCTCCTGGAGGAGGGCAGGGCAACCCACTCCAGTATTCTTGCCTGGAGAATCCCATGGACAGAGGAGCCTGGTGGGCCCCAGTCCATAGCGTTGCAAGGAGTTGAACACGACTGAAGTGACTTAGCATGCACCTACAGAATATTACAGAATTGTATCTGTTTGCCATGTATCAACTTTAAGTTAGAAATTGGGAGCTGGAATTTTGCAAAGTCTATAATGCGACTTTGACAAGAAAATTTGGTATTTCTCACCAAGGAAATGTCAAAATGCAAACCCTGACTCATCCCTCATTCACCTTCACAATAAGGGGAGCTATCTTATACCAAAGAAATCAGGTGCAGAAGGCACCTTCTCAATCATTTATTCCTCCTCCTTAATTATGAAACAGGTATGAGAAGTCAGGAGCCATGAAATTAATTATTTTTCGAAAAACATTTTGTTCCATTATTCCGTGCAGAGAAAAAAATGATTAAACGCTACCAGTCCTCAATCTTCACAGTTTTAAAGCCTTCCTGCTGATGTCTGTAGCCAGACCAATCAGGACTGACCATGAAAATAGAATAGCCACCAAGAACTATATTACCAGACTACCTAAGCTTCAAAGAGGATCTAATATATTCACAGGTCTACACAGGGAAGCAGGTTACCCTTGAAGTGAGATATTCGATCTGCAGAACAGAGATCATAAATCCTACCCTCACTTCTCATGATAATTCAGATTATTTTACATAAGACTATTATTTTCTGTAATGACCTAAAACTCTGACCTGCACATTTACCTTACTGTAACACAAGGACAGCTGAACTGAATGAACAATCTCGGCAACAGCTGTCTGTCCAAACAGGCTGAAATATGTTACTAAAAGTATCTCACAGCTCTCTCTTACAGTTTCCTCTGGCTCCTTTCAATCTGAACAAGGCATTTTGGTTTTCATTTTTCATTCCAGTTTCTTAACTCAGCAGTCCCCTGCCTACGCATTGCACTTGAGTAAACCCTTCTTTGGGCCACGTTTTTCCCTTTCCTATCGACTGTGTGTACTTAGTTTGTTAAATTGTGTCAAACAGTGGAAATAGGAATTGAATATACACGCTGTCCATCTCCAATATGGTGTCTAATATGCCTCATCAACCCCTTTATGTCAGCAGTGTTTACAGTAAAATCACCTAAGTCTTCCATTAGCGTAGTTAAGGAGTACTCATTATCCGGCAAGACAGGCCTAAAACTGGTCCCCAAACACACATCCCCAGCTCGGCCACAGGCATCAGCGTACTCACCTTCTTCTTCCTCCTCCTCTTCTTCTTCTCTTTGGCTGCCTGGGCTTGCTTGTGCTCCCAAACCAGGTTAGTCAGGTTGGCCACATACTCATCAGTCTGCTGCAAGAGGTATGCTAAACGCCTGTCTTTCTTTTGATCGATCAGTTTTCTATAGCCCTCTTCATCTTCAGCCTGTTAAGGAAAGAAGAGTGTGACGAGAACATAATAGAAGTTGCGGACAACACCTTTTCCCACACACCCTTCCCCTGACGGTCTGAACTTCGGGGGTGTGTGCAACAAACTGCATGGTTCCAGCCGCTGAGTCCTTGAACCCTGGCGGGGACTGATGACTACATCCCAAGAACGGGGGTTCAGGGCCGGATCAACACATATAACTACACAATTTGTGTGGTGTGATCAAGCACTTCGAGCCAACTTTCCATTCTTCTTTGTTTAAACTGCACAGTGCTACAATTTGATGATTCACCATCTGAAGCTTACCCTTAACTTTGTATTGGAAACTGTCAAACATAATCAAAAGCAGAGAAAGTAGTAAACTCACTCATATAACCAACAGCAACCAACACAATTAACTCGTGATGACGTGATGACTTGTTTCATTGCTGCCCTTCCCCCACCTCTGCCCTGTAATTCCAGACTGAATGGTCCTGAAGCAAATTCCATAATAGCTTTTCATTCGTAAGTATTTCCATAAGTACTTCCAGAGGCGAAGAACTGAATAGGTTTTGAACAAATAATTTCTGATACTTCAAAGCATGACAGACACTGCGGTTGATAGCAAAGGTCAAGTTGTGGGGATTTGGTCCCAGATCAGCACTGCATGGTGTGCCCAGGTGACTGGAGACAAGTCATTTAGCACCTGAAGCCTGAGAGTGCTGAGCCTTAAAACAGACACAGTACTTCCCATTAAGCAACATTATGAGGTTAAATGGAATAAAAACTCTGATGGACTCTGGGCTGTTTCAAGAGAAATCTTTTTTATACATCCCAATAAGAGGACATCTCCAAAGTATTTTCTTCACGTGATGCAGGATAAAAGGAATACACAGAAAACTCTTTAGGAGGCAGCTCCATGATAGAGGAGCTTGGGATTTTCAGTCCAAGGGTGTCCCTCCAGCACTTGCCGGAGCGAGAGCAGCTTCATCACTCCTCCTGGCTGCTGTCTGCCCCGTGGATGAACATGAACCTCGAATGCTATAATAACTCTAATTGCTTTTGGTTATGGTTGATCTCACTTGAAGAAAGAGTGATTAAAAAAAAACTTCAGTTTCTCTGTTATCTGTATATTCCATCATTTAATTGCAAAAATTAATGATTTGCAAATGCCTAATCATTAGTGTCAAACCAATCTGTTACTGAAGTTCTAATATAGTCTCACTTCAGTTGAATCAGACAAATTTGATGCTTACTGCTCAGATGACTATAAAATGGTCTCCCCAGCTAGTTAGCAATCTCTGAGACAGTCCCCTCCCGTCCAAAACAGCGGCGGGAGGCAGGAGAAGATGACAAGATTTAGTAGTACCTGGACACAGAGCATTTTAAAATATGTTGTTTACTCTCCGAAATCCAAAGAAAAATTAATGACCAAAAAATGCAAACTGTAATACCAGCCAGGAAGAAAGTGTCACTTGGAATTTTTCAGGGACGTAATTACAGGTTGACGCTAATGATTTTATCTTCATCCAATACTCAGGCATTGCATCCCACAAAGAATATGCAGGTCTCCTATCAATACACATCACACACGCTTTTCTAAAATCTATGGTGCGCTCTGAGATTTGATTCCAAAAATAAGTGGCCAATAAAAGCAAATATGTAGACTATGATATAAACCAATTCCGTGTTTATATATCCATTAAAAAGTAATGGTAGAAATGGAATGACCCATGAATAGCATTCCACAATAACACAGCTGTAACAAAAAAGCAGTATTTCAAAATTAACTGAAAAATCACTTTTTAAACTGTTAAAGAAACAAAAGATAGGCAGCATGAGCATCAGAGACTTCAAAAAAAAAAAAATCTTCCTAGATTCCAAGACACAACTTAATGAGATATTCATTCAAAACAACTTCTGTCATTAGTCTCAAGGAAGCACTATTTTTTAAACCACTTTTTAAAGACCATGCTGTATTTTCTCTGTTAATATATCATTCAAGATTTTTTTCATTAATGTTAGTCTTTTTCTTCTTACTGGGATTTTTCACAGTGCTTTAGTATTGATATTATGCTTGCTTTAAAAGACGACTTTAGGAGTTTTCTTCTTTTTCTATTCCATGAAACAGTTTAATTTAGGCCCTCCATATCTGTGGTTTCTGTATCCAGATGCGAAAGGCTCACTGTCCTATGCTATTTCATATAAGAGACTTGAGCATCACGGATTTTGTTATCTGGTGGGGTCCTGGGACCAATCTATGGATACCAAGGAATAACTGTATGGTAGGGGGATCATCTTAAAGATTTGGCAGAAATCACAGTGAAATGTCCAGGGCTTTCTGCTTTTGGCAATCGGAGAAAAGGAGAGAATAAGAGAAAGGAGGCACTACTTTAAAAAGAACTGCCACTTCCATCCTTCCAGGTCTGGTTATCAAAACTCCTAAAAAATAGAGAGCCTATCTTCACGTGAGAAGCTACCATCTGACTGGCAGTGCCAGTGCCACCCTAGGACATGGAAACACTGTACTCATCAGTGGTAGCCCTTGACTACTGGCACTGTGTTGTCTAGGGAAAAGAAGGTATTTTTACCTTATCCCTGTGAAGTTCAAAGGAATGGATTAGTATACTTGATAAACAGCTTTTACTTTCTCCTTCTACCACAGCATGTTTAACATGCTCAGTGCAGACGGCTGTGAGCCAAGCATTTTCCTGAATTCTCGTAGGCAGGGTCCTTACCATCAGCCTCCGCATTCTCTCCTTCTCAATCCGCTCCGTCTCTTTCTTCTGCTCCCTTTCGGTGTTGGCGTGCCAGGTGGCCACTGCTTTGGAAAGCTTCTGGATCTTGCCAGCCACAGACCGATGATACTCCTTAAAGTTTTTGCATGTTGCAAAATACTGTTCAGGTATTCCTAAAGGATCCACAGAAGGGAGAAGAGAAGGCTGAACATCCAGTTCCCAGTGAAAGTTTCCACCCAGTCCAAGAAAACTTGCAGTGTGTCCTGAACAGCAATGGGGGACTGGAACCTATTTGGGATGGGCGCACTGGTGTGTCTCCACAGCTGAGGTGTGGGCTACGGGTGCTGGGAGAGGTTACCTCTCCAAGTTTGTTTTAGTGCCAGCCTGTAGAAAAGCAGCCTCCGAGGTTCTGAGGGTGTGGTCACATGAAAACGGAAAGATCAGACATTGAGAGGGACCTACAAGATGGTGATGATGAAATTTAAAGCAAATCACTCTCGAATACACCCCAGGGAAACAGGTATTATACTGAGAGGACAAACAGTTGAATCACGTTATGAAAGTAGTGTTCTCACTTAAATACCTTAGAATTGTCACCCAAAATGAGTCTTATAGGAAGCTAAAATGGCACACATCAATTGTATCCAATTCTTAAAGAAGGGGAAACACATAACCTTATTTACACTAAAGTCTAACACTTTGCAAAACAAAACCAAGCAAGGCACTAAATTAAGCTCAGAAAAACAAAATTTATAGGTTTATGACAAGAGAATCAAATCCTACATCAAAATATTTCCAAATCTCTGGAAGGGAATGTTTTAAAATATCTACCCTTGTGAAACCTCCAACTGGGCCCTTGAAAAGCCCAGGATACTATATTTATATTTGTTATAAAAATAAACGCCTGCTCTCTTTTTTTCCAAGCTCCCTCTCCCCTAGGATTGTGTCCTAGGAAACCTTCCTGCACCCACCTCCTCCGCAGCATCCCATGGGGTTATGACTAGGACACTCGATTGGAATTCAGAGAGCACTGCCCTCCCGCTTTATCCTGTACTGTCTGTTAGCATGTCCTTGGGGAGGTGTCGTCTCTGCTGGGCCTATTTTCTCATCTATGAGACGTGTGGTCGGACCACCCGGGATCCTCTCTGTGATGCCCCCAGCACCGCAGGGGCCCGCCGCCTGGAGGCCCGGGTACCTGGTGCTTCTGCCTTCGCTTCCGCTCCTGCTCGATCTTCTGCTGCTTCTCCAGCTTCTCGGTCATGCGCGCTTCCCTCAGGGTCTGGCGCTTGCTCCGCTTGTACGCTTTGGAGTTGAGGGCCGTCTCCAGGGTCGTGTCCCGTCGCATGCAGGCCACCACCTCCTGTCGCAGCTGTCGAGAGGGCAGTGGTTAGAACATCTCCCCTGACGGAGGCCAGACCCCTGTCCCCCTGCCCTCCGTTTGGTGGAGCCGAAAAGGGACTCCCCGAGTTTCTCCATTACAGCAGGCCTTCTATATATAAACAAACGGACTACATCATGCCAAGGGTATAGCGTATGTTCAGAGATGCTTAAAGTTCCCAAACATTTCAGATAAGAAGCCAAGTACAGCACTGTCTACTGTAAATAAGTAGAGAATGTCTTGGTTTTTAAACAAATCTATTCATTCTAATTATTTTAATGATACTAATTAGTTAATAAGCTTTTAATTTTTTTTTTACTTCATTTTAAGTGCCATGCTAACATTCTCTTTGTGTTTAAAGATTAACGTTGATGACACTGGGCAAAAAGAATACAACTGCTTCCTGTTCATATGAAGTAGCTGTAGATACCAAACGATGGTAATTCACTGTCTCATATAAAAATGGGAAATACTAGTTTTGGCTTCCTCTCACTCCTAACAACGATCTTTGAAAGGTATTTATTTATTTATTTTTACTATATCATGGACTTCTTTCAGATTATCACAAATATAACACCTCATTCATATCATATGCTATATGGTGGTAGAAAGTGAGGGCTGGAAACATGCACTGAAATAATAATTTGACTGAATCTGAAATCAGCATCCATTTACAGCTCATATCATTGGAAAACTTCATAGATAACAGGTTTTTCCATAAGATGAAGGAAAAGTCAGAAACCAATCAGAATCCAGCATAGCAAAACTAATTTGAATGTAATCTTATTCCTGAAAATATAGTTGACGATAGTCATTTAATAAAATTGTATTAAACGGCTTATAAAGTTACCTACAAGAAACAAACAAATGGAATGCACAGTTTTGGTTTTTTTTTTAATTAAGCTCTAATCTACTCACATACCTACAGCTAAGTAGCCACCAGCCACCATGATGCCCTCTTGTGATATAACCAACAAGGCAAACGTATTTCCAGGCTCACATGATAACAGCAAGCGGGTTGGCCATGGAATTTTATTCACATCCTCCAACAGACCAAGTCATGCAATTCAATCCTTCCAAACTACTTTCGCTCGTTAATAATTCATTTTGCATGCCTGAGTCCTTCCCCAAACAAGCCCATCTGACTGGCCAGGAAGCATTCCTTTTCCCCTTTGGCTAAATGAGGCAGTGTGACAATCAGGGGACCAAGGCAGAACTCGCCAAAGTGAACATTAGCTCTACTTCATCCCCCTAGTCTCCTACAGATTTAGCAATTGTGAAATAGATCGCTATGCTTGCCTATATTAATCAGTGACTACTAAGACCATAGCAAGAACAGTAACCACAAAATCACTGATGAGTCAGTGCTGAGGTCTGACGTGATCAGATGCTGCAAAAGTAGGTGTTGATGAATAATCTGCAGTTACAAAACATAGTTTTATGTATTTGTATAAACAATGAGGTACTAATTTAGTTAAGGGCCTTTCATATTTGTTAAAATAATTGGCATAGTCAGAGCTAAGGGTTTTATATTTCTCTTTACAGAGACGCTCTGATCTATCACCTTCCTGTTTTCTTTTGAAATCATAACGACAAACATGAGCTGCTCCATCTGTTCTTAAGGTTTCATCTACGGTAACAAAATGCCATAAGTCAGACTTTGGAAAGCATAATATGGGAGAGAAAAAAATGTCTCGGATGTACAGAAGAGAAAAGTAGAATAATAAGCAGTTCATCTTCATTACTTTTCAGTTCTGTGCTGCTAGTCGAAAAGATACAGTCTTTCACTAAATTTATATCTTTTTAACAATATTGAACAGACTTAAGGAACGCACAGATCACACTCTGGAACAATTACATTCATTTCCTGTGCCTCAGGTGTGCTGGGGAGAAGTTATTACCTGGCGTTGGAAATTGAGTAACCGAAGTGCTTTCAGCTCCACGGTTGCTTTGGTTCGTAAGTCTGGTGGCAAAGAGCCAGGCAGATTTTCCAGCTCCTGTATCCTATGGGCGATGCGAGCCTGAAGTCTAAAGGAGACGATAAAGTGGGGGGGGGGGGATAAATGTTACAGCCTGGTCTTAACTGAGAGACAACAGTCTCAGGTTTACGTTCATGGCAGCACACCTTGCAGATACTGATGGCAAATTTCTGACACCCAGATTATCTGATGTTAAGCAGAGAAAAGCTCCCTTTGCACTAATGCACACAGGTGCTAAATTACTTAACACTTTTGGCCTTCTTCACAACCTGTCCCCGTCAGCCAGGAAAGAAGGCTTGGGGTACACGTAGAAGCAAAGTCAAAGTCCCAAGGCTCCCTCTGCAGAGAGAGAGAAAGTGACAGCCAGGAGAAATCTGACTTGCTCCCAGCCAGAGCACAGAGCTGAGACAAGAGTTCTCTTTCTAACTTCTAGTTCTGTCCTAAGGCAGTGGGGCCACTGGCCCTCCCTCCCAAGATGCTGATGATGACAGGCATTAACGCTGCGTAAACGAGAACAGTTTTAGGTGCTGAGGCCACAGAAATCAGCCAACCCAAAACTTTCAGAGAGAGAGAAAGAGCCCTGTCAACCACAACCATTTCCTCTGTGAGCAACGCTTGCTTGAGAAAAGAAAAGGCAAATCAGACATCAAAAAAATAAAATAAAATCTGGTTTGGGGCAGCAGTAAATAGTAAACAGCATGTGAAAACTAAGAGTTTCTAGAAAAGGACTGCCAGGTAATCCAGCCATCATTAAAAAAAACAAAAAACAAAAAAAACCAGAACTGTAGGTACTTCCTCATAATAGAGGCAGAACAGAAAATAAAAGATATCAAACTTAATTTATTTGCGATACTGTTAGTGTAAGTCACAGAAACTGGTTTTAGAGTTCACCTGGGTCCTATGCTTTCAAATAATGATCTGCTATTTAAATCTGTTTTTAGAATCCGTTCAGTGCAGTTCAGTCGCTCAGTCATGTCCGACTCTTTGCAACCCCATGAATCACAGCACGCCAGGCCTCCCTGTCCTTCACCAACTCCTGGAGTTCACTGCAACTCATGTCCACCTAGTTGGTGATGCCATCCAGCCATCTCATCCTCTGTCGTCCCCTTCTCCTCCTGCCCCCAGTCCCTCCCAGCATGAGGGTCTTTTCCAATGAGTCAACTCTTCACATGAGGTGACCAAAGTATTGGAGTTTCAGCTTTAGCATCAGTCCTTCCAATGAATATCCAGGACTGATCTCCTTTAGGTGGACTGGTTGGATCTCCTTGAATCACCTTCCCTCAAATTTGGAGGCAAAACTGTCTTGGAATAGATTTTGACAAAGAAAGAACAGTAAATGGTAGCAAACTAAACTAACAGTAAGTGCACTAAGGTATATTTAAAGTGAAAATGAAAGTCGCTCAGTTGTGTCTCTTTGTGACCCCATGGACTACATAGTCCTTGGAATTCTCCAGGCCAGAATACTGGGTTGAGTAGCCTTTCTGTTCTTCAGGGGATTTTCCCAACCCAGGTCTCCCGCACTGCAAGCAGATTCTTTACCAGCTGAGCCACAAGGGAAACACAAGAATACTGGAGTGGGTAGCCTATCCCTTCTCCAGCAGATCTTCCCAATCCAGGAATCAAACCGGAGTCTCCTGCATTGTAGATGTATTAAAAGCACAGTTTAATTTTCTCTCTCTCTCTCCCACACACACACATATACATCTATAAGATAAGTCTATAACAGCACTATGTTATTGAGAAAATTGAAGTTCAGAGATACTAAGAAACATCTAGACTTCACAGAGCCAGTAAAGGAGAGAGCCAAGATGAAAATCCTCACTGGCTTTATACCAGCACCACTGCAAAAACACCACAGATAATCAAAGTATACTTTCTACTGCAAACTCTCATGGAACTCAGCTATAAAAGTTGATAACTAAACATTCTATTTAAAATTAGTTTCATGGTTTTATCAACCTTTATGTGACTTGGACACTGCAAAATATCTTAGTTCGTATAGCCCAAGTATCAGTATGCATGCATGTGTGTGTGTGTGTGTGTGTGTGTGTGTGTGCTAAGTTACTTCAGTCATGTCCAACTCTTTGCAACTGTATGGACTGTAGCCCACCAGGGGTCCTCTGCCTATGGGGATTCTCCAGGCAGCAGTACTGGAGTGGGCTGTCATGCCCTCCTCCAGGGGATCTTCCCAACCCAGGGATGGAGCCTGCATCTCTTTCATTGGAAGGTGGCTTCTTTACCACTAGTGCCACCTGGGAAATCCAAGTATCAAAATGAGGGCTTTTTCTTTTTTTAACAAAAATTAGAGCTGTTTGCTTTGATAGAGAAATAAAATATGTTTCTCAAAACTTTAAAAATAATGATAAAGGAAATGTGTCATTTTTTTCCTGACCTTACTTGGTTGCTCAGACAGTAAAGAATCTGCCTGCAATGCAGCAAATCCAGGTTCGATCCTTGGGTCTAGAAGATCCCGTGGAGAAGGGAATGGCTACTCACTCCAGCATTTTTGCCTGGAGAACTCCATGGACAGGGGAGCCAGCCTCGTGGGCTTCAGTCCACAGCTTACAGAGCGTATGACATGACTGAACAATGAACGCTTTCATGAAAATATTATGATAGATTCCTCTTTTATTTGGTATATATGTGTTATTCTGATTTACTGAATGATTTATTATCATCACATGTTACTACTAGTATCATCATTATCATGTTATTTCAACAATGCATACCAACATAAACAATAGTACTTGTAAATGGTTTTACCATGCAACAGACTAAAAATGTATTAGGTTCAAACAATAACAATTTACTCTCGATCAAATTGTTCAAATTCTCCCAACCTTTTTCCACATTCCTTTTACTATTGATACTCATGGGATTCTAATCGTGGTTTTTAACTTTTCTCTGTATGAAACAAACATCTACTCCCTTTATCCAATTCAATTTCTTAAACATGCACATGGCCCAAAATTCCCAAATACAACAACAGGTGATGCATCTTAACAATTAAGATATTAAGAGAAAAATCTATTACAGAGTTTTTCAAATATATAATTAAAGGGGAAAAAAGGAAACTGAAACAATTCTACCTGTGTAGAGTTAAGGCCATACTAAGGGAAATTTAAATATTGTAGCGGGGTGAGATAAAGGCCAAGGTATGGTTATTCTACCTCTTTGCTTCTATATTTATTGCAGTCCTTTTTCATCTGAATAACCCAGAATTCAAACTATCCCTCGGCTTTGTGTTTTATTCTCCTTGACAAAGTGGGTCAGGTGCTGTATTAGAGGAATGGATGCTTTTTCCTTAATTGTCTAAATGACTGTGGAACTGGGGCTAAATAAATAATCTTAGGACAACCGGCCTGACTGTGTAGAGATTAAATCACACTGGACCAGGAGGGTGGAAGTGGAGAGTGGAGAGGAGAAGCAGGGAGGTGAGAAGGTGGGGAGTGAGGTAGGTGGAGCATGGGGTCGCCTGGAAGTGGGCGTCGGTGGGGAGCTGGGAAGAAAAGCCCCTGAAATAATGGCCATCTCCAAAGGACCTAGTAATTTGTCAGTGCATCTCAGATCCTCCAGGACAAAAGACTCTTTCTTTTATGGAAGGGAGGCAAGAAGTACAGATCGCAAACTATAGGAGAAGAGAAAAGGTAGATTCCGACATAAAATTATATGCATCCAATTCAGCACATGGGGAGAGGGAGGAGCAAAGGGACAGGAGAGGCTTCTTTTACATAGAGAATTTTATCTTTGTGTGGTGGTGGCTGTTAATAGAAATCTTCATTTTAAATAATGCTCCTCTCCAGACAATTTCATCTTCCCATCAATGGGATTCAGCAGGTAGTCCGATAAAGAGATTCAGGATTCTAAACTTTCCGAAACAACAACAGATGTAATACTGCATAACTGCAGGAGACTCATTTAGTGTCCTCACAGGTACAGAAAATTGAAGCAGAATTAGGTCACTCAGGTTTTTCATACAGATTGAACAGTAAATCAAGAGGGGTTACTGTTCTGGCAAGAAAAAGAGTTCCATTAAAGGCGACAGATATTTGTTCAGGTCCAGAGGAGAAGTTTATATTCCTGTAGGAGAGTTATTTGAACAGAAAATGACACTGGTACATTTTGTTCCTTCCAGGAGCTGAGTGACACTTTTTAAAAGAAAGAGAGAGGGAGACTGACTTTTGGTAACTCTGCTGATGAAGCGGCTCTTGGTAATTTTTGAGAAGGAATTTTCAGGGTTGTAATGGAGACCAGGGTAGTACAAAAAACACTAGGCTGGCTTCCCGAAGCCGGGGGACTAGTATGCTATTTTCATACTAAATTCTGACTTGATACCAAAGAGGGCTCACATCATTCAAAGACACTCTTCTCAAATAAATCCCTTTCAGTGTGAAATATACTTCTTTCTCATGTAACATTTGTAGAATTTACATGCTAACATTATAATTCCTGGAGCACCTCTGATCAATCCTCTAACTCTAGGTGGAAAAACAGAAGTGAAGTATATTGATAGGGGCAAAGAAAAGTATGCCAAAAACCCAAAAAAAAAAAAAAAGGCACTCACACTACAGAGAAAAGCAATAAAGTTCCATCATAAGGAAAAGATGGTCTAAAAGAAAGGATCCAATCTAAATGAGAACAAAGCATTTTTAACTGAAGAGCTTATATAGATCTGAGGCAGAGTGTTCACATGCAGAAACTTATGTGTGCTATTACTGAAAAAGCAAAGTTAATTTTGTCAAAATTCTGATTTCATAATGAACAGGAAAAGCAGCCAAGTGACTTAAAAGTAAAAAAAAAAAAAAAAGATTCTGACAATTTTCTTTCATTTTTCATAGACAAGGTAAGTGATATTACAACAAAGAAATAAACATCTGGTTACAGAATTTCTGACAAATGATTTTTGCTCAAACCAAGTTTATAAAATTATAAAAGAGACTTAAAAAAGAAAGACCTTGCTCAAATCCTCTATCAGAAGAGAGTTACACTGGACTCTTCCTATCAGTGCTAAAGGGTAGTAAGTAAGCCATTCTCTCAAAGAGGGGGAAAAGGGGGTTTTAGCTGTCTTTTACAAGGGCCTAAGGGACTTAATCTAACCCTTTTTAAGGAATACATTTAACTAATTTCTGCAACTGGATAATTTATCTTCATATAGGCAGAAGTCAGCTCTTGCTCTGTAACTAAAGAAGATAAAAGATAGCCCTGCAAAACCCTGCCAGTATAAACATAAGCTTCTCAAGACAGCCATGGGAGATTTCAGACCAAAACATCAACCAGCTTTTTGAACCCACGGTTGCCAGATCGGTTACTTCAAAAGTCAGGTAGCTTAACAGAAGAGGAAACATGTTATCAAGTAATAATAATAACATGACAATTAGCCATTCCACCACCTTCTGCAATGCTTATAATTCAGAAGATACTGATGGGCACATGTTTTTAACTTGACACAGGTATGGAGAACAAAACCTTTCCACATACTAGAATAGGCTAAACAGTAATAATTAATACCGTGTACTTCGGGAGACCATCCATTAAGATCATTTCCCAGAAAAGTATTAAAATGAGCTCGTTACAAGAAAACCCAGCAAATACAGTTCTGGTAAAAATGACAAAGAAAGTTTAGGACTCAGTAAGCACACAAGCACACACACACACACACACACACACACCATAATATAGGCTGAAGAAGGAAAAAAATATGAGAAATTAATGCTTTTGAACTGTGGTGTTGGAGAAGACTCTTGAGAGTCCTTTGGACAGCAAGATCAAACTAGTCAGTCCTGAAGGAAATCAGTCCTGAATATTTACTGAAAGGACTGATGCTGAAGCTGAAGCTCCAATACTTTGGCCACCTGATGTGAAGAACTGACTCACTGGAAAAGACACTGATGCTGGGAAAATTGAAGGCAGGAAGAGAAGGGGACAATAGAGGATGAGATGGTTGGATGGCATCACTGACGCAATGGACATGAGTTTCAGCAAGCTCCAGGAGCTGGTGATGGACAGGGAAGCCAGGCATGCTGCAGTCCGTGGTGTCACAAAGAGTTGGAAACGACTGAGCAACTGAACTGAACTGAAGGAAAAAGAAACCCAGATGCATTTCTAGGTACAATGTCTGTGTTATACGGGGTTCATGTGATTCAACAAAGGGACTGGTAGCTCTGCACAGTCAAGGTAGGGGAAAAATGTTAGCACTTAGGAAGTCAGAATTTTAAACAATACCCTACTATCCCATTTATTGTCTTTTAAAATAGCATTTGGCTTTTTTATTCAATAGCAACATAAAGAAAGGACAGAATATGAATATTTTTTCTGCCCCAAATGAGTATACAGTACTGATATTTGATTTTTATACCACACAGAAATTATTCACCCAACAGAATCTGCCTATCAACACTGAAATATCAATTGATGATGAATATCTAGCTCTCTAGGGATACATGAAAAGCTGGAAACAGCAATATAAAAGCTCTTAATTGAGGATTAATAATAGCAGTGAGAATAAAGTATACTCTTCAGCCAAAAAGCTATACACATTTAATGGCAAGTTATTGTGACTTCTTTCAGAGTATCTCTCAAAGCTGATTTAGTATTTTAATATAATAATAGATAAGTAGTCACATGTTTTTACAATAAAGAGTAAGGTAATGTTTTTAAAGGGATCCTAGACATTATTTTTTTCCTGGCCTCCAAAATCATTGCAGATGGTGACTGCAGCCACAAAATTAAAAGACGCTTTCTCCTTGGAAGAAAAGCTATGACAAATCTAGACAGCATATTAAAAAGCAGAGACATTACTTTGCCACAAAGGTCCATCTAGTCAAAGTCATGGTTTTCCCAGTAGTCATGTATGGATGTGAGAGCTGGACCATAAAGAAGGCTGAATGCCACAGAATTGATGCTTTTGAACTGTGGTGTTGGAGAAGACTCTTGAGAGTCCTTTGGACTGCAAGGAGATCCAAACAGCCCATCCTGAATATTCATTAGGAGGACTGATGCTGAAGCTGAAGCTCCCAATCCTTTGGCCACTTGATTCTAAGAGCCTACTCATTAGAAAAGACCCTGATGCAGGGAAAGACAGAAGGCAGGAGAAGGGGCGAGAGAGCACGAGATGGTTGGATGGCATCACTGACTCAATGGACATGACTTTGAGCCAGCTTCAGAACGTAAAGGACAGGGAGGCCTGGGGTGCTGCAGTCCATGGGGTCTTGAAGAGCAGGACATAAGTGACTGAAGAACAAAAGACATTAGTTTGGGCTTCCAGGTGGCACCAGGGGTACAGAACCCGCCTGCCAATGCTGGAGATGTAAGAGACTCTTCTTAGATGCCTGGGTCAGGGAGATCCCCTGGGGGAGGGCATGGCAACCCACTTCAGTATTCTTGCCTGGAGAATGCCCCTCGACAGAAGACCCTGGCAGACTACAGTCTGTCCATAGGGTTGCAAAGAGTCGGACATAACTAAAGCAACATAGTAGGAAAGCAGATATTATTTCCTATTATTCTCTATAATGTTTAACCCCTCATTGTCTTAAGTTAAATCACACTTGGGAAATAATAATGATAGTATGTATTGAAAGTCTTTGTATAATTTTATCTTCTCCCTATAAAATATAATATTGCATAATACCTTCTTTTAACATAAGGGGAAACTGAGTCACAGAAAACAGATGTATCTTGAGGAAGGCAACACAGACACTTAGTGGCAGAGAACACTTTTTGGCTAACTCTCAAAACCAAGCTGGTGGCTCAGCTGGTAAAGAATCCACCAGCAATGCAGAAGATCTGGGTTCGGTCCCTGGGTTGGGAAGATCCCCTGGAGAAGGGAAAGGCTTATCTACTCTAGGATTCTGGCCTGGAGAACTCCATGAACTATATAGTTCATGGGGTCGCAAAGAGCCGGACACGACTGAGTGACTTTCACACACACATACACCCAAATCCATGATCTTAGCTTCATTTTATTTTGACTCAGTTCTTCCTGGACTCTTTTTTTTTAACTGAAATTAACCATTTAGGATCTACTGACTACTGGATCATGTAAAAAGCAAGAGAATGCCAGAAAAACATCTATTTCTTATTTATTGACTATGCCAAAGCCTTTGACTGTGTGGATCACAATCAACTGTGGAAAATTCTGAAAGAGATGGAAATACCAGACCACCTGACCTGCCTCTTGAGAAACCTATATGCAGGTCAGGAAGCAACAGTTAGAACTGGACATGGAACAACAGACTGGTTCCAAATAGGAAAAGGAGTACATCAAGGCTGTATATTGTCACTCTGCTTATTTAACTTTTATGAAGAGTACATCATGAGAAACGCTGGGCTGGATGAAGCATAAGCTGGAATCAAGACTGCCGGGAGAAATATCAATAACCTCAGATATGCAGATGACACCACCCTTATGGCAGAAAGTGAAGAGGAACTAAAAAGCCTCTTGATAAAAGTGAGAGAGGAGAGTGAAAAAGTTGGCTTAAAGCTCAATATTCAGAAAATGAAGATCATGGCATCTGGTCCCATCACTTCATGGGAAATAGATGGGGAAACAGTGGAAACAGTGTCAGACTTTATTTTGGGGGGC